>BMAV01009595.1:233530-248006 GCA_019973955.1 Trichonephila inaurata madagascariensis | reverse complement strand
TAGTGTCAATTAGGCTTTGGACCCCCTAAGATCCTTTCACACTCCTGCGTGATTTGGGGTTTGCGGGAGTGCACTTTACGCCTCTCGTACCCTAACAAAAAAATTTTCAATTTTTTTTTTAAATCAAGAGTTGTGACGTCTCTCGCGTCTTTCTGATTAACATGACTCCTATGTTCTTTGACGGCCACGATTAATGGCAAAACCTTTCCAACCCAATACCAAGAAGAGAAACGGATCGAATATGTAAATGAGATATACTATAAAAGGATAACGTGGCAAACCTAGATATAGCATAATATAGCGTAGCAGGCTCAGAGGTTGTAGTGTGGAATCATTCTGATCAATAGCGTGACAAAGTTTAGTGTGAAATCTTGCGGACCAAGAATAAGCAGTCAAGAATTAGCTGCATTGCGGATCAAGAATCTTCATAGATAAAGTTATAGATTATATTCTCTAGGTCCAGGGACCAGAACTGGAAAAGGTAATATTAGATATAAGTAATTAGATAACAGGATTATTTAGGATAATTGTGATAGAGGATCAAATTGCGTGATCTGACTTAAATACGTGATTTACTTTGGGCTTGACTCTCACTCTAATTAATAATTGTCAAATTAGAATTTAAGTATTATAAGTTACTCTTAATAAAAGTGGTATTAAGGATTATGTCTCATCATTTTGATAATCCCACACCTCTAGCTTACGCGGAACCGGCAAGACATGGTCATCAAAGGATGGCTATGTCTCAGAGTAAGATTGCTAGTTGAAATTCTCATCATAGCCTGCGAGTTTATGTTAGCCAACTTGCATCTATATTTATTATCGTTGATCTTCATGCAAAAGAAAATTTGCTGGCAAATATATGTCGACTAAAATCTAAAGAACAATTTCCCTGCAAACTTCTTCAAACGTGGAAATCTTTCAGCAAACAAAAATTTGTAACAGTCCCTGTCATAGCATTAAACATTTTCTTCACATTGGGATCTCATTTCAAGTCAGTAAGTTCAAGCTGTGGCTTCTCAGATGCTTATCCGAATCAGAAATATTAGGATAACAGAGCAAATAGTATTTATATAGGCTCAATGTTCTTAAATCCTGAAATCTTCTTGTGATCTCGTCTCCAAACTCTGCAGATGATCTCTTAGCAGAAGCACTTTCAAGCACTTTGTTTTCATAATAGTGAGAAATGAAAGATCGTGTACAGGAAAGAAATCTCCGTTCACAAAACGAATTTTCTGACTACCTTGGCGGTCCGTCAGGCCCAATGACAGTTGCAACCCCTGTTGGAGAGAGTATTTAGTAGATTATGCTGAAATATAATACGTAATGATTTAGCTGAAATAAAAGTTATGAGATAGACAAGAAATCAATAAAAAATATTGATCCGTATGAGTAAACAAAACATAGTATTTGGCCTGTAAATGTGAAGGTTATGTGGCCACACTTCACACGATATAATAGCTTCTGTGATATTTTATGTCTTTCAGAAATAATTGTTTGCAAGATTTATTACTTGCTACTGGCGTGTTTCTATTGAAACTCTTTTCGGTTCTATTGAAACTCTTGACGTATTTTTCCCTCATAAAATATAATTCCTTATTCCAGTGTTTCTGAAACATTAAATATTTGCGACCCAATATCCAATCATAATTTTCATCACCCCCTCCTCAATACAATAACAATATGTATTTAATTCAATTATACTAAACTTTGACGATAAAGCGACAATACGATTTTAACCTCTTAAGTGCCACCGGCGTATATAAACGTCTCACTCACGCAAAGCGTTAATTGCCTCAGACTTATATATACGTCTTTCCGAAGTACGATCTTTCTGAGCACTGATATCCATGCAATGGATATCAGTGCTCAGGAATGCAATAAAAGGAATGGAATGCAATAAAAGTACCTTGGAATGCAATAAAAGTACCTTGCCCGTGTTTGTAAAGGATTTACTTACTTCAGAAGATTTGCTTGTTTAATCCTTTTTTTAACTCCCCAATACACCACATACGCGCGCCTACTTGGAAAACGGGGGCATTGGAAAGTGAATAGCGTAACATTTAATCGGCAGTCTTAAATAATCTCTTGTTTTCGAATTTTTATTATGCTCACACCCGCTCGCAGATTTATCATGCCCCCCTAGGGGGCGTGTCCCCCAGTTTGAGAAACTTTGCCTCATTCTAAAAAAAAAAGAAGTTGAATTAGCAATACCTTATTAGCAAAGTATTTTTCCCTTTTTTCTTCGTATTTTTTAATCTTTTTTTTCAAATCGCGCACATCGTAAATGTTTCGTGTGTACTTTTTATCAGTGATTGTCATACATTTTTATCATCGTATCTTTTGGCTGGTAAGGAATATTGAATTGAAATACAAGACACAGAAAAAATTCGTGAATCTTTTGTATAAATTTATCTTCCGGAAAACTTCGTATCCTCTTAGTGATAAATACTCTCTGTTTTGAGTATCGCAAGCTGTAAATAAGAGGTGGGCACAATTATTTTTGCTCAAGGGCTGCATTGTAGAAGTGAAGTATACTGGGGGGAGGGCATCCCTTTTAAAATGATGCCGTTCATTAGTTAACTTCGTATTTCAGAAAAAGTATAGTAATCATATGCAAAAATCAATAAATATGTTAAAGCCCTTACACAGTATTGTGTACCTTGTTAAAATTCCAGAGTACTCCTTTTCAAAAAAAAATTTCGAGACTGTAACAGTAAAAATAATTTATGTTTTATATTCAGACTATATTATTAAGTTGATTCTGAATGTAAAAAATCAGTTTGATCAGCCATTATTTTACAATTTTAAAATAGAATTTTTGAAGTTTTTTCAAACTCTTATAAAATGCTCAATTTTTAAAAATTTTTAGTCGTTTTAAGTTATTTATATTTCTTAGATTATTACGACCAAAATTTAGTATGGATTTGAAAATTTATTCCCTTGTTGATATTTAATAATTATTTTTCTAGAAAAACCTGGAAAAAACACGATTTTTTTTTTTAATATTAACTTAAGCATTTTTTAAAAAAAGTAACTAAAGATCTCAGACTTAAATCTATACTAACTTTTATAGAGCATACGTTTGAGAGTACATATAAAAAATTTCAAGATTCTACTTTGAACAGTTTGCAAGTTTCAGAGATATTCTTTTAAGATATATTGTATGAAGAATTTTTCATGGCCTGTAGTATGTACTTAAGTAAGTAAACATTTAGGGTGGGTGGGGTGGATTAGTGCTCAACAATTATAAAATAAAAAAATAGAGTGAAAACTTTAAAATTAAAACTTAAAATAAAAATTCTTCCATTCTCGCATTCTGTTAAGTATTATACTTAGTTATATGCAGTAAAAAAGGCGCCTTTTTTCGGAGTGTTTTGGGCAAAAAAAATCGACCTCTTAAAGGGGGTTAAGCCAGTGCTTCTCAAACTTTCTATATTAGCGACCCAGTTTTCAATCAGAATTTTCATCATGCTCCCCTTCCCCATACAATAACAACGTGTTGAATGTAGTAATAATGTATAATACTTTGACGATAAAGCAACTATACGACCCAAATTTTAAACCGTACAAAGTATCAAGATAAGTATTAAATTTTGTGCATGATAAGCCCATTGAAAAATCACTAGTAATTATTAAAGTCGTTCTTAACTTAGTATCAAATATACTGTACCGTACTGAGATACATTTATAAGTATACTATAATGTGTATTTTTTTATTATGTCAGAATACATTTTGTGTGTGTTTTGTTTCCTTTTAGTAAATTGATAATTTTTTAAATAATCTTTTATTTTCGAATTTCCGATGCGCTCGCGCCCCCCTTGAAGGGTTATCACGCCCCCTAGGGGGGCGCGCCTCACAGTTTGAGAAACACTGGGTTAAGCTAAAAACCGTCAGGTTTATACATACAATTTATTATTATTATTATTATTATTATTTTCAGTTTTAAATCGAGTTAGTTTGAGTTTTTGTTGCGTGATTTTCAAATACTGTAATATAGTACTACTACATGTTTACAAAAATGTAATTTGGTACATCATAGAAGTATTCAGATTCTATTTACAATATTTGTACTTAGAATACTTGTATTCGGAGTCATATCGCAGTATTAACGAAGAGTTGATTTTTCGATGTATCATTTTCAGTAGTATTCCATCTCTTCAAAACATTGTTTCTCATAGCAACCTGATAACATTTTGGCCGTGGCACTTTCTGAACTGGAAAAAATTAATGACAAAGTTTCTTAGTTATGTAAACTATTCGTAGGAACAAAGAGATTGGCTTTGAAATCGATCTTAATTAAGTAACTATGATAACTCAAAAACACAAAATATAAGCAAATACAGATGTTTTTAGTAATGAAAATTTTGAAATTAATAACCATTTCACAATGAAAGAGTCGATTGTGTTCAAAAAAATATGTTTAATTAATTCCACTTGAGAGTGGAAAAATGCTTTAAAATTAAACCGAAACCAAAATCTGAGCTCAGAAAACTTCAGATATCTTAAAAACTAATTAGTTATCAATTCTGAAATTTGGTGACAATCTTTCCAAAAATGTAAGTCACAAGAAAATGCAAAAAGTAAATCGATATTGTAGAGTAGCCTTAATTTATCAGTTCCCTCCATAATTAATATCCGTCTGAGCCATTAACATTGGTATCAATTTTATTCAGTCGCGATGAAAATCGGGGAAGTTATTATAAATGTCCTCACTTTTTAAGCAACTGTGCAACTGTATCAATATAATTGTAAAATATCGATGTGTGTGGACAGTTCTTTTTGTAAAAAATAGCCTTAAGACTTTTTATAATCGCAGTTTCTCTAAATAAATACAGCTGTACGCTTCAGTCTTATTTATTCATAAACACATTAGGCTCTTTTTTCACTCTAATACTCTCTACTTCGTATAGTACTTTCTTCATGTGTAGATGATAACAGATGAAACTGAGTCTTATATTCATCAGTTTAAGGCAGCGATACTCAACCTGCTGACCGCTGGCTGCATGTGACCCACCGGACATTTCTGAGTGTCCCGGTCATGTCCCGTTTCACTAACAAACTCAATTATTTAAGAACAATGTATTAAAAATTTAGCTAGAAATTCTATCAATCAAGCAATCCCATATATCGATTTTGCTATCAATGAGGTGCTGGTTGGAATTGCGATATAACTTTTTTCCTTTTGTAATTGTAACGGTTAGTGTTAACAAATAACTGTAGAATAGCGACTATTTTAGGATAAAACTAATTTTTAATTAACCCTCATGCCTTCCAAGCGAAAAATATCTAAAGAATATTTGTTATTTCAAGATGATTGGGATCTTGACTGTTTAGTAGGGAAAACAAACATGGATTAACAACTTGTTTAATTTGTCATGAAGATGCTATATCTAAAAAATATAATTTTTCTCCTCACTATACCACTAAGCACAAATCTTTTAATGCCTCCTTTTTTATCAGCAGATATATATTTACAGGTGGGGAACTTGGGATCATTGATGAAAGGAGATCGAAATATTATCCCATAACAGGGTAAAAAATGCCTTAAATCTTTTTTTTTCTCTGAAGAGTTTGAAGGAGTTGAATATAGTTTTAAAATGAAATACAAAACTATTAATATATATATATATATTTTGATCAATTTCTGCATTTTAAATGTCTTTTATCTTATAGCGTCCACCTCCCCTCGCCCGTTAATCATCATGTTGCGGCCCGCGAGAAATAGTTGTCATATGCATGCGGCCCGCGTGAAATAGTTGTCACAAGAATGCGGCCAAGCTGAAAAAAAGGTTCAGTACCGCTGGTTTATGAGAACCAGGACATCATACACATTCATAAAATCACTTTTTAAATTTTAGTATTAAAAATTAGTGCATATTTTTCTGAATCTAAAAATGTATACCACTTATGTATTCATTGATAAAATAACCTTAAAATATAAAAAAAATTAAGTGACAAAAATGTGAACAAACGTTTACAAATGTTAAGCTTTTTCACTTTTTCTCCAAAGCATAATTTTTTGCTTTTAGGTACACTTTTTTATAAAAAACTATTGCATTGTAGGACTCCAAATTTTTTTATACTTCTATGCAGGATATCTGTGCTTATAGTGAACCTGTTTTTTTAGTCAAAGAACTACATAGTTATGTTTAAAATATAGTTTTGTGTGTGCAAAAGGGGAACAAAAATTAAAAAATTACAAAGTTTTATAAATGTGCAAACTGCTACAATGTGCAAAAATTATTTTTCATATTTAAGAGATACTTATTTAAAAAATGGCACCTAAACATAGACATGTATAATGAGATCTCAAAAATTATATCCAATTTAAATTAAACAGAAAAAAAAAAAGTTATAGCTAAAAAATTATTTTTGTATTTCGACAGAATGATTAATATATTTTCATTAAGATCACAAAAAAATTCTAAGCTCTATTGGAAATTTTTAAAGATATATATCCCATAAACAAAGAGTTTTACTTTTTCGGGCATATCCGGATACCCTTAATTCAGCGTGTACTTTCGCTTTCGTTTTTATATCATGCGAAACATTTTCTTCTGAAGACCATTGTGTTAAAATGTGCAAATAATTCGTGTTATTTCACCCTTAACCTATTATCATTAAAACATTTAAGAATGAATGGATACATTTTTGTTTCTTTTCAGTTTTTATTTAAATAAATCTCAGTTTTTCTTGTTTCTTTTATGCATTATTCTGGCTTGATCCTGCACAATGAATTGTTTCAAAGGGCAATAGAAAAAATTAGAATTGCTTTTCTCAAAACCATTATGTATTATACAGTGGTATTAAAATATACCAGAAAAATCAAAAATAGGGAAATAAAAAAATTTAAATTATTATTCATTATAGAGTAATTAGGATCAATTTCTCCTGGTTATTGTTCTAGTTTTGACTTTTTAAAATTTTCTTTTATTTCGAATAGATGATGAATTACTGATAGTTTTTTTGGATAATTAATTTTCCCTTTATCGAGATCTCTCTGATACTGAGAACAATATGCAAATAATATGTGATATATGATATGTGTAAGTACTCAGATTTTCATCAGATTTTTGTTTGTTTGTGTCTTATCAATTTTATTGCGTTCTTTAAATTCTTCTAATTTTCCTTATTGAATATATATATAGCTTATTATATTCATAACTCGTATTATAATTCATCACATCATTCATATACATCACAATTCATTCGCTCTATGACGGTTATGGATTTTGCATGTTCGCAATCTCTTCTGATTTTTCCCATTTAAATACTAGAGTACCCTTGTAGTTTTGTGATACGGTGTGTTCAAATACTAGTTATTCCGTGTACATTTCTGCTTTAGAAAGTGATTATTATTCAATATTTTGTTTTCGTCAACAAAAAAAATTTTTTTGTTCCTTCACTTAACGTCTAAATTACAGACATGTGTTAGTTCCAATTAGTAAACTAACGAGTGTTTTATGAAGATTGGCCATAGAATTAGGTTATTGGTTAGGCCATCAATAAAATTAGGCTATTAATCAATAATATTGTGCTTCTAAAAGTTTTCTATGTATGTGTCGCAGATAAATGATTGAATTAGGGATTTTATCAAATCCCCAAGGGACATGTGATTAATTCACGCAAGATGTTAAAATAAGAACTCTGTAAGGTAAGGAAAGTAAGTAATTTGATCAAATCCCTAACCCGTTTCAGTGAAATGATGAAATAATATTGTCAAGAGTTTAAAAGTGTTTATTTAACAAATGTGGTGCATTATTAAAAGTAGAGTAATTAATACAACAATAATCACTGAATTACAAATTATTTATTCGAAATTAATCGCAAAATAATTAGATAATAAAGCTGGTATTTTGTTTCAAAAAGGATATTGGTAGTAGAATTCCAAACATTTTTTTAAAAAAAATTATACATTAATGTAGTGCTTCAGAAATATCCTGCTTTATTTATAACACCTTTTTTTTTAGTTATTATTTCCCTTTTAAAAACAGCTTTTTTTTATTATCAAAAGGCTTTTTTATTCTATAAAAAGGGCATGGTCGAATTCCCTAATTTGTTTGTTTACATTATTCAATTGAAGTTTTATCCAGTTTCTAATTTTCAGGCATACAAAAGTAATACATCAATCGAAAGATAATAATGCAAATATTATAAATAAATAAAACTAAAAAAATGATATTTAGGTCATTTTGTTTTGGTGCGTCACGTTAAAACCCCGGAGCTGCCTGGCACGGAGAAGGAGAGGTAAAAGGGAGTGGTAACATGCGAAAACAGAGCTCTGCAAATGCTGACTTGTTCATTTAATCATTTCACTAAAACAGTTCAGGGATTTGATCGAATCACTTACTTACCTCAGGGAAATGACCTCAAAGAGACATTATTTTAACATCTTGCGTGAACTGATCATCTCCCTTAGGGATTTGATGGAAGCCCTCTCTAATTTCATCATTTTCCTGCGACATTCCTATATATGAAGAAGAAAAACGTCTCACTCACCCACTCATCATGATATCTCCGGAACTGTTAAACCCACAGACTTGTGATTAGGCAGGTATGTTCCTCTTATAGAGTAGAGTTCTGCGAAGAAAGAACTTTGCAAAAATCAATCCACAAAGGGCGTTGCGAGGGCTCAAAGGGCATTAGAGTTACATATTACTGCTTTTGAGCTATTGGACTAACAAACTTGAAATTTCGTAGGCAGGTTCCTTTCATGGAGTAGAGGTCCGTTACTAAAGGTATTTTGTGTAAATTAACTCCTAAGGGGCGTTACGGTGGATTGAGGGGCGTCATGAGTGAGTGAGTGAAGCTATTCAGCTACACGAGGGCTTTTGACGACGGACCACATAATTTTGAACCATGGTCAAGTGACGTGGTCGACACCTGAGCTGGCACTCCCCTCTCCTAACTACCACACCACACCAACGGGAGGACGTTTCACCTCTCGACAGATTTAGCGTGCATATTGAGGGGCGTCATAGATAAATATTCCATCTTTTCAGCTGTTAGACCTACAGACTTGACATTTTGTATGCATGTTTCTTTTGTTGAATATAGATCTTCATAAAACGGATTTAACAGAAAATGACTCCTTGGGGGGGGGGAGTTGCTGGGATGCATTTATAAAAAAATTTTCGTGATCGAGCTTACCGTTATGAAATTTGGTATGCATGTTACTTTTGTTGAATGGAAACCCGCTAAGAAAGAATTTCACGGAAATCGACTCCTAAGGGGTAGCGGGGATCTTTTGCGGCGTACAGAAAAATTCCCGTTTTTGAACTACCAGGCCAACAGTAGTGTATGGTATGTATGTTTCTTTTGTTGAATTGAAGTTCACTAAGAACGGATCTTATGGAAATCGACATTCAAAGGTGGTTACTGGAGCTTATTGATAAAAAAAATTATCTGTTTTAGAACTATGAGATTTAGACTTGAAATTTGGCAAGCATGCTTATTTTATTGAGTAGAGATCCATTAAAAATGGGTTTTACGGATATCCACTTGAGGAGGGAATTACGAGAGCGTAAAAGAAAATTCTACTTCAATTTTAGAAATTGTTATTTAGAAGTTCAGTACTTTTTAAATCAAGAAGCGAGAAATGTAAGAATATTTTTGAATAAATCGAATTTTTAATGCTAAGATATCAACAATTTATATATATACTAAACTCAGTTGCGCAACAGCCCATGAGGATCAAAGCCTACTGTGCCCATCTCAGTTTCCATGACCGTGGGCTCTAAGGTGCATAAGCAGATGTTCCGATCAGGTGGTCAATCTGACGTGAAACCGTCAGTGTTTAGTTCCCAGACAAGCTTGGTACTCATTTATCTACTCTCTAAAGGGATTGAACAGTCTATATTCAGGAAACATCATAAAATACCCAGCGAAGCGGGCAGTTAATTGTTAGTCTATAGAAGAAAAGAGACTCACTTGCTTTTCACGATATCTCCGGAACTTTTAGACCGACAAACTTCAAATTTAGTAAGCGTGTTCCTTTCCGGGAGTAGGGATCAATAAAGAAAGAGTTTTACGAAAATCGTTCTTCCAGGGGGGATTGAGAGGGGATAAGTGCTGTTATAGAGAAACATTCCCATTTTTTAAAACTATTTTAGACCTACAAACATGAAATTTGTCAGGTGTGTTCCTTTCTTGGAGTAGAGAACCGCTACAAAAGAGGTTTTTACGAAAACTGATCTCCAAGGGGTTTGCGAAGGGTTAAAGGGGCATTACAGAAACAAGATAATCCCGTTTTCGAACTATTAGACCTACATACTTGACATTTAGCAGCCATGTTCCTTTCACTGATATCCACTAGGAAAGGATTTTGAGAAAATTGACAGCCATTTGGTTGGTTGCGAGAACGTTAAAAATAAAAAGTTCTTTTATATGAATTACTCTTAACCTACAGCCTTGAAATTTGATAAACATGTTACTTTTGCTGAGAGATCAGCTAAGAAGAGGTTTTTCAAAAATCGACCCACATGTGGGTGTTACAGGGGCGTTATAGATGAAAAAAACAATATTTCTTTTTTCAACTGTTAGACCTACAAACTTAAAATTTTGCAAATGTGATTTTTGGCAAAGCAATTACATGCTAAAAAAAGTGAGGTTTCTTTTGCTTAATTTACAAATCACTTAAAGTAACAGATTAAAAATTTCTTTATATCCTTCAATCGCTATTGTTTTATTTTCCAATTCACCTGTGCGCATAACGGGTATACCAGCTGGTATATCTATATTTTTCTATCATCTTTAAGCATCGATTAAATTAATTTGAATAGATATTTTACAACAATAGGTTTTAATAAATAAATATAAATAGAAGAAATTAATACTTATCATTTTTAAATACAGTGAAAATCGCATAACGCGAAACTTAGGGGGACTGAAATATTTTTTCGTGTTAAAGGATTTACTTGCATAGATATGTATACACGCATGTATTTAATAAATATCAATGAAACAAGAGAATTCATAAGACTAAATCCATTTAAACATTTCCGCAATTTGGTTTCTTTTTAAATTATTTTTTTAATTATTGTTGATAATGCAGAGCTCAACTAAAATTTCCGTTTCCGTCTTGTATCTAATCAACAGCCTTAATAAGCTCCATGCTCATTTTAAACGAAATTGAAGTTTACTTTCTCCCTTGAACTCTTTGCCATTATGCTCGTAAGAAAAAATTCTCTTCTAAAAGAGGAAGTAAAGTCTCTTATTGATTTTTACTCACACATCGATGTACTCGTTATCGAATTCAAAAGTTAACTGATGTGAGGTAAGATGTATTAGTGTGTCGTTTGTAGGGGTGAAAAGTGAAAGTAGATAAGACAAATGAAATTGGTTCGTATCATAGGCTATTCCGAGGGTACTTCAAAGCCATGTTTGCCTCCTTTCTACGAAACATGTGAAACCACATATCTTTTGTTTCAAACTCCTCTTAAATCTTGCCGCTCGGCTGTATTTTTCTCATTTCTAGAATGGAAATGTTTCGTGTTAAACGATTTTTGTGTCGTGTTAAAAGAAAAATGCACGAAAATGCATAGTAGTTTGTCAGGACCGTTGTATTATTTCGCGTTAACGTATCTTTCATCTTAAGTGTTTTCGCGTTAAACGTATTTCACCGTAATAATAATCTCTGTATATATAAAAAAAAAATTTTGAAGCTGTAATAACGTTCAAGATAACTGGCCAAGTTGGCAACCCAGATTTCGCATGTGTCGCACACGCTGAATTGGCATCATTGGTAATTGAAATTTGATTCGCAGGCGCTGAGCAAGAATTCGAAATAGGATTTTGAAAATTCCCGTAAGTTTCCCTGATTTTTACCGTACAAGGTCGTTACCGCCCCCTTTCTACGGAAGCGCACCATGCTTCTTTTAATGTATTGTCACCAATGTGGTTGCGATTAAGGATTGCAATACCGGGATACCGAATACCGGTATTTTGAGCCATTTGTGCAATTTTGTAATACCGGTATTCACAAGTTTAAATACCGTTTTTTCGGTATTTACAAGAATTTTTTTAAATTGTCTCCATTATATGTTCAGGGATCACCAACATAGTAAAATAGTGTACGTTTTTTGTTTTTATGTCACCTTAACGGGCGTAATTAATTAGACTGTGAATATAAAGTTGCATCGTACAATTAAGAGAAGGGATAAAATATGTGAATCATCCAAGCAGACGGACCAAAACTATCCTAGTATAGCTCAGAGCGATACCGCATACTCGCAGGATTCATAGTCTGATATTCGTATCCGTCAAAACATAGTTGTGGTTGTGAAGAAAGTGCGTGATATTTCAATATTTTTTAAATTGGTGAGTTTGTTATTCACATTGTATTTGCATATCATATACTTGTATTTACATATCATCATGAAAAATTTGAAAAAGAAAATGAAAAAGAAGAAAAGTAACTAACCAATTCAAATTTGATCAAGTTTATAGTAAATTTTCTTAAAATTTTTAGCTCTACAAACCTTATTCACCCATTCAGAAGAATTTGGTACAGTTATCGAAGATGATTATGGCACTAATGTCGATTGTGAAAAGGAATTGTCTCTTGAACAAAAATCAAAATTAGCGATAAGTAAAAAAAATTCAACAAACCAAAATACAATACAGAAATCAGTTATATCCAAAAACATCCGACGAGAAATTTATTTATTTGAAGATGAGAGATTTAGAGGTAAATATTTGGAAAAAAATATATCGCGAATTGCTAACAATACTACCATCTAGAGTAGATGCTGAAAGAGCGTTTTCGACAGCTGGTAATTTGTGCACATAATGAAGTTCCAGGCTTAATGACAGTACAATTAATGCATTATGTTTTTTAAGACCACATTTCAAAAATTTGTAATAGTATCACAGATTGAATAGTGATATTTACACTTTTTTTGTGATTTAAATAAATAGGTTGTTTCTTTACTTTTTTTATGATTCTTTATATACTGTTATAATTAAAAAATACAAATGAATTTTCTGTGATATTTACGCTCGCAAATAAAACTGCCAAATAAAACAAAGAAACATATGTATTTTCTTTCTTTTCTAAAGATTTCTATATACAACCGGTATTAAAACCGCTATCTCTCGGTATTAAGATCTAAAAAATACCGAATGCCGGTATTGAACTTTTAGCCGGATATTGCAATGCCTAGTTGCGATATTATTTTATTGCAAGCTTTAACTGAAAAATACATGATAACAATTTCCTGGACTGGAATCGTTGCGTGAGAAGAAAGACATTGTCTCATACGAAGACTCATTCAACGAAATTAAATACTCCGCTTTTTAGGAAGCAGCAAGAACTGCCGGCTTATCACAATCTGAGGAGTTTATCAATGAAGTGTGTTGGATGATGCAACTTCAATGGCGGATTTTAACTGACGAGGAGTGCCAAGAACGAATTTTGCTAAAGAAAGAACAAATAAATAGAATTACGTAATGCACGTAAATTACAGTTTTACAATTTGAGCATTGAATATACACAGTTGTATAATATGCGCAATGAGGGCAGGTCTACTGTTAAGCGTACAGGGGGTACCCCTTCTAACTTTTTTAAGCTTAATAAATATTTATTGACTACCTTTAGTAGGATCTAGATAATCTTGTTTGTCCACCCGAAAATTTTCTTAATGTTATACAATTTTGATAAAAGTAGTAAAAGAGCAACATCAAACGTTAAAAGATTATGTGCATTTTCCTCAAATTTCGAATTTGTTCATTCATCAAAAGATAATTTCGTTGATTTTGTAAAACTTTGAAATACAGTATTTTGTATTCCTAAGATATTCCTGATAGTTTAAAGAATGTATTCCTGAAGATAAAATTAAGATGTATTCCTGAAGATAAAATTAAGATGTATTCCTGATAAATTTAAAAATTGTCTCCAAATAATTTTAATTTTGTAAGACATTTTTTTTATAGACTTAAGAAGCAACCACTTTTATTTATTATCCAACTAATAGAATAGAATAATATATGTTGGATAACATATAGAAGAAAGTAATTACAATAAAATGGATTATTCTAATGTTTATATATAGGTTAACAATTTCAATAAATTGGTCTAAAATTTAGCTTTCTCATAGTCGCTACATTTTTGCAACTGTTAGTTTCTATACCTAAGTCATTTAATTCAATTTGTATCTTTGTATATTAAAAAAATGAAAGAAAAATATGTATTTTAAATAATACTAATTATTACTACGGTACATGAGCGATCAGCATTCTAATTATTATTGTAAAAAAAGACTCTCTGCTAAACTTTAAAAATTCTGTATTCTACATTTTTTTTATATGTATTTCTGCTATATAATAAATATATATATATATATATACATATATATATATATATATGTCGAAAGTTTCTGCTTACGGGGAAGGTGGATCCATAAAGCATTGCTAACCCTAATTCGCTGGCCTAATTCAGCGACAGCTTTAGAAATCATAATAGGTCTCCAGTTT
>BMAV01009595.1:217143-231403 GCA_019973955.1 Trichonephila inaurata madagascariensis | reverse complement strand
TGTATATACATATTTATATTAATTGTAACTATTTAATAAAAAGTAGCTAAAATAAAATTTTTCTTTTTTGATCTAAGTAGGAATTGACTTAATTTTTTTTTATATTACTTATTATTATAATAATAACTGCTTCCGTTTCTTCAATGTGTAAACAATAATAAAATAGGACATGAGAATTTTGAGTTTCACTAATTTTTGTGTAAAGCGATAAATAAAATTTTCTGTATTCTATTCATATAATTTCTGTTTTAACTATTTCTATATTTCCTACATTTTATTAATCAATTACTATCTCCTAAGCTCTATCTCAACATAAATTCGGCGTTGCAATAAGTTTTACCTTTTTTTTTTTACTTTTGAGAACCCCTTTTTTTTTCAATTTTCAGGAAAGTTCATAAAATTTTCCTCTCTATATTTTTAGTATTACAAGTTACCAATATAGACAACACGAAATTTGTTACTCTAGTTTATTATATCGATCTGTTATAAAACTTCAGACCATTATAATACAAAATAATCCATTCTTTACTTCATGTAAAATGATACAAATAATTAAAAAAAATTATTTTTGTACATTTTCAAAATATGTTTGTATATACTTGTTACATATATTTTAAAAATATATGTAACAAAATATATGTATTATCAGACTGCGTAACTCCATCTGAGACGCTAATTTGATACAGTAGGGCTAGGCGCCAAGTTGTTTATGTTCGCCAAGATAGACGATAATGTTACAATATGATTTACTTTGATATTTTTATCGTGGTTGCAATGGGGATAACGTATATTACTGTTAGTTTTTTGTTTTAGTTTTTTTTTCCCGCGGGATCTCTGCTCAGCAAAAGTAACACATTGCTACAAATTTTGTGTAATGAACGCTTAAAATAATGTAAATAATTTATATCTGAAAGTGTAATACATTTATATTACTTTCTGTTGTATTTATTTTATGTTAAAATCTTGCCACCACCTCTCCCTTTGAAATCTATTTTTATTATAAAATAAAAAAAAAGTAGTGATTACACTGATCGAGGAATAAATTAAAAGCAGAGCACGCACTGAGGCATGGCGTAGACAAAACAAAAGGATTAAGGAATCGCGCCAAAAAGCGCTTGGCGCGTTGCACTCCTATATCAAATCAGTAACACCGGTGGAGTTACGCAGTCTGATAACTAGGCCGACGATATTTTATATATTTTAAAAATATTTTTGTATATGCATGTGTGTGTTATACATGTTTTTAAAATATTTCTGAATTATTTCTATAATTTTCTAAAGTTATAAAAAGACAAGGTATTCAAAATGATAATATATCTAATTTTGTAGAATCATAAAATCAGTATGAATAATTTTAAGCACTGAGGAGCATTCCATTCAAAATAATAAAACGAAATAATTGGGGCTCAGTTAAATAAAAATCAATTGAGCCTCGAAGTCTTCAAGAGTGGTACACTACAGAAGAGGGGTGGATTAGTAACTATAGTAAAAATGGGAGAGTAATTCGTGACTAGCTACATAATTTTGAAGTGACGAGGATGACTCTTAAGCTGAAACCCTTCCATTCTCTTAACTGATACATCACGGCAATTTGAGAACATTGAGCCCGGCAAATTCAGTATGAATCAGTTATGTTTCGTGTCATCTACGAAAGTCGAAAATTGAACCCGCTATGTATAAGTAGTGATTTCATTACTCTATCAAACAGACCTAGATCGACCTAGTCTCTGAGAGATGTAAGTTTATAGTATACATAAAATATCATTGAAAGTATTCAAAACGCTTTTTCAAGATTTTTCGTCATTAAGGTTTAAAGTAATATACTTATAAGGGACGCGCGGTGCCCTATACAAATTTTTTTTATTTATATATCTATATGAAAATGTTTACATGTACTCTGTATGAACACATATAAACATACATTTCAGAATAAAATACAATTTTTAAGCAATTATTTTAAATTTTTTATTTATTTAAAATATTTTAATATTTTAAAACTTTTACTATTTGTAGAAATTTTAATATTTTCATACATATTTTAACCTAATATTCTTATCACACACGCATGTCTCGAACAACCGTTTCGGGAAATTTTTTGAGCAGCTGTGAGGGTGAAGGGTTGCCATAAGCAAAACGACACGCTCTGACGTCAGCCACACCCTGTCTTCACATTGAAAAATTACTCGTCTATTTTTCTGCTTCAGAAAACGAGCAATCAATATTATATCTTTTATTCCGCTAGCGCTTGTGTTGACTGTCGTAAGCAGAAATGGAGCACCATTGTGCTTAAAATATTATGCGTCACTAAAATATTTTTCAACATTAAAATATTATACGCGTTTGAAATATTTTATACCATTTCTGATGCGTTTGACGAATCTGAGGCTGCAACCATTACCGCCATCTTGCTTAGGACTTAGGGAGACGAAGTACCCCTTTAGCTGGAATTTTGAGCAATCTTAATTTCAAGCAATTCTTTCAGATCACTGAAAAAAAGTCGTGCGAAACCGTTGCTATGGCAACAAGGTAGAAATTGCTCAAGGGTTGCCTTAAAGGAAAATTGCTCCAAATACGTTTCGTGAGAAAGGCCTATGGAAGTGTTCTTCACAATTATGTGCATGGGATTAATTTTTCGAGTGATACTTTTATTTTTACAATTTTTTTTTTGTGTGTGTGTTGCGAACACTATATTTTATTTTACGGGTTTTTTAAGAAATAAATATTCTTTAAAAAAATCCTTATTCTATGTGCAGAATCATCAATCACACATATAAAAGAACAACCAGAAAAATATTACTAAACTTTAAATTGAATATTAAAGAAATTTAGCATTTTAAAAACACTATTATGGTGAAAAATAAAAATGTGAGGGAAACCATTTAAAGTCTTAAGAATCCATAAAATAAATGAGATATCTAAATGCAGACCTCATGTGTTACAGTTTCGGTTTTCGCTTTCACAATACTGTTAAAAAAGTTAAATAACTGGTTAAATAATGTTGTGATCTGTGAAGTTTTGCACACATATTTAGAAAAGTCGCTCATTTAAAATGAGGGCTGGAAAAAATTCGATATTTTGGTCATTTGTAGGGTAATATGTCTCCTTAAACACGTCTACTCATATTTACACGAAAGCCCAAGCTTGCAGGTTCGATTTTAGATGGAGTAGCTAAATTTTCTGGATTTGAAAATCGCAGGCACGCATATGTCATGATTATGTGACATGTACGTGCCATGTACGTGCCATTATGTGACATGTACTCAAAGATCCTTTGAGAATCAATTTGGCCTTGGTACTCTCGGCAAAATTAAATCATGGCAATATTTAGCATTCGATACGAGCTTGAATTAAAAATTGATTAAAGCGTCAAAATTTCGTCGCAAAAGCCGTCAGTATAGGTGCCACCACAAAAACGGCTCTCATACTTGGGAGACTTGCCATGCCTGCAAAGGCTTGAATGCCAAAATGCAGCCCATTTGAAAAAAAAAAATACACGCACAGCAAAAGAATGATGATTTTTATGATTCTTATTCAAAGATGTTTCCTATTCGCAATATACGTCTTAAATATATATTTTAATTGATTACTTTATATATGAGTTATTTTCTATATCTCCCCGATTGTTTGCTTACTAAACGTTTTCAAGCGTTCCTATTTTAAAGATGCTGGGTCCGCTGTCACGAGTGGCCGCGGTAGTCGAGTGGTATAGGTATCGGATCATGGCTGGCTTTGTCACGAGTACGAGCCCAGTACCACTAAAGACCCGCCGTGTAGGGCAGCGATGCACGTTAAATCTGTCGACAGCTGAAACGTCCTCCCGTTGGTGTGGTGTGGTAGTTATAGGAGAGGGGGCAGCTCAGGTGTCGTCCACGTCACTTGACCATGGTTGAAAAATACGTGGTCCGTCGCCAACAGCCCTCGTGTAGCTGAACAGTGCGACGTAATATTCACTCACTCATTCTGCTGATCGCGAACTCGTAACCGGAGCTTTCGGCATGAGTTCTGGAGGATTTTAGTAGTAAAAAAATCGCTAAATTTTTTTTAATGATAGGCGATAGGAAACAAGAGATAAGGTTCACATATTTCTATTCTTATTATTCAAGAATCAATTTGATATATTTCAACAATCGAGGTCATGTAACTTTTACTCCTCACCTACTGATTAAAAGAACAATGAACTGTGTTTGAATAAATGTTGACTAGTAACTCTATCTTACTTTTACTTAACTATTTTTTTTTTCATTTTTATGAAAACTTTTGTCTTATCTACAGTTTGATTGTACTTTTTTTTTCTCATAAAATTGATACATATTAAATAATCCATAGCTTCTATGAGGTTTAATTGATATCTTTTTGCTAAATACCATTATCTTAACCTTTCATGTCTTCGAAAAAATTAAGGCTTTAAAGAATGTAATTTATATTCATCAACGTTTTTTTTTTTTTTTAATATAAAAAAAAGCAGTGTATTCTAAATGATGTTGAATTTTCAATGACTTAAATTTTTGAATATTATACTATTAAAAACATACAAATATCGACATAATGTCCATAAGAAATGAAACAATAATAAAGGGTGTATGGTTATTAAAACATATTCTTGAAATGTGAGCTTCAAATATGTTTCCGTTGAATGCACGTATATCTGTTAAATTTAATTCCACTTCTCAAGAAAGAGACATATTAACTTCGTATTAAAAAGCTACCCGAGAGCTATTGGTGACGGACCTCTTAGTTTTGAACCATGGTCAAGTGACGAGGACACCCGAGCTGGCACCCTTTCTCCTAACTTTCACACCAACGGGAGGACGATAGAGCCTCAACATATTTAACGTGCATCGTCCTCCTCTATACACAATTTCACTTCAAAGATACTTTCCTAGCATAATATTACCAATAACATTGTGTAGCTGCGGTATCCGAGTGGTTATGAACGCGAACTCGTACCCGGCTAGTGGTGAGTTCAAGTCTGGGTGCACTAAGGAGCCACCATGCGGTGGTTCCAATGTATGTTAAATCTATCGAGGCTTAAAGTCCTGGCGATCGCTTGGTGGAGAAGTTAGAATGATGAGTGAGTTGCCAGCTCAGGTTTCATTCTTGTTGCCGTTTGAACAAAGTTTAAACAAGACTCGAACGCAAGATCTGGTTGAAATATAGCATAATGTTACCAATCCTAGCATAATGTTACCAATAACACTGTGTAGCTGCGGTATCCGAGTGGTTATGAACGCGAATTCGTTCCCAGCTAGTGGCGAGTTCAAGTCTGAGTGCACTAAAGAGCCACCATGCGGTGGTGCTAATGTATGTTAAATCTATCGAGGTTTAATGTCCTGACGGTGGCATGGAGGAGAAGTTAGAATGATGAGTGAGTTGCCAGCTCAGGTCGTTTGAACAAAGTTTAAACTAGACTCGAACACAAGATCTGACTGTGAAAACACAAGATCTGACTGTGAAATATCGCCGAACTCAAGACCATGATCATTCGGCCTCCATGATCGTTGATACAAATCGATTGATTGAATGTTTTTTAGCGTTGAACTCAGAAACAAGAAAAGCATCGGTGGCGAACTTCACATTTTTGAATAACATTCAAGTGACGAGGACGACATCTAATTGGTACCCCATTTTCTACACTTCCATACCACACCAAAGTCTTTACCTTCGGAATTTATAGTGGTCGCGGTAGACTAGTGGTCAAGGTAACGGGACTCGTGGCCGGTGTGTCGTGAGTACGAGCCTAGTACCTCTGAAAACCCGTCGTGTAGAGGAACGATGCTCGTTAAATCTGACGAGAGCTCAAATGTCCTCCCTTGATGGGGTGAGCAAGTTAGGAGAAGGGGGTGGCAACTCAGGTGTCGTCAGTGGCGTAGCTCGTCTTGAGTGGGCCCCGTATCAAAATTCCTTGTGAGGCCTTTTTGGCGGCCCCTTAACATTTCACGATTTTTTGCAGACATGTTGGGGCCCCCTTAGCTTGGGGGCCCCGTATCATTGATACGGATGATAAGGTGGTTGCTACGCCCCTGGGTGTCGTCCTCGTCATTTAACCACGGTTCAAAATTAAGAGGTCCGTCGCCAAAAGCCTTCGAGTAGTTGAACAGTGCGACGTTAATATTCACTCACTCACTTCAGAATTTGCGTGCATCAACCCATTTATACACAGTAGGCTTCGATGACTCTTTGACTCGAATCCACGACTTCTCAAGAGTAACGTCGGCCGCAAGTTCCCCACCTTGATCACTTGCCTTACTCGTGTCCCTGAGTGAGTGAGTGAATATTAACGTCGCACTGTTCAGCTACACGAGGGCTTTTGGTGGTGGACCTCGTAATTTTGAACCATGGTCAAGTGACGAGGACGACACCTGAGCTGGTACCCCTCTCCTAACTACCAAACCACACCAACAGGCGTACGTTTGAGCTCTCGACAGATTTAACGTACATTGCTCCCCAACACGGCGGGTCTTTAGTGGTACTGGGCTCGAACTCATGACACGCCTGTCATGATCCAATACCTTGACCACTAGGCTGCCACAGCCCCCTCGGGTCCCTGGAGCAAATCTACAAAATTTTATTTTGCCATATGGCATTCTGAACTGTTTCAATCAATTAAGGTATAATTAAGAAAGTTACTTTTTGCCAACGTTCAAATCTTCAAGTTTTAAATCCTCAACAGCTTTTATTTGCTGATGGGAAATTCTTTTTAAAAAAGTAAGTTAAAAAAAAATGCTTTTTTTTTTTTTTTTTTCTGAAAGTACATATCATAATGATGTGTTAGTGTATG
Source organism: Trichonephila inaurata madagascariensis (assembly GCA_019973955.1). Taxonomy (NCBI): domain Eukaryota; kingdom Metazoa; phylum Arthropoda; class Arachnida; order Araneae; family Nephilidae; genus Trichonephila; species Trichonephila inaurata. The sequence goes on along the minus strand of BMAV01009595.1, from coordinate 224,625 downwards.
CGTTTTATACAATAATAGGATTTTAGTTTGCAGTAAAACTTTCGTTTCAAACTAATAATTTAATATCAAAACAATAATTTAAAAAATGGATTGTCATTAATTAAACTAGCGTAAATATAAGATTCCAACCTTAAATTTTTTTAATTTCGTTTTTAAAGGTAATTTTCCAGTGTTATCTGCTAAACGGTGTCTCATGCCATTTTTATTAAATAATGTATGGCATAAATACGTAGAATTTAAAGATATTTTAATACCGTTTAAATCTATGAAGTGATGCTTTATAATTAATCAAATAATGGATTATTTTCAGCAATCTAGCGAGCTCTAGAAAGTTGTATCAGCATTTAAATCAAGCAAATAATGACTAAAATGTATACAAGATTCTTATTGTATGAGTATTAAGAATATTTAAAATGTTCATATTATTTATATATACTCTTTATATAGTATATATTTATATATAGTTTTCTTTAAATAGATTATATAAAAATGTAGTTAAGCTCCTGCGAATCAGTATTATTAATTTTTAATTTAACTTGGTGCTTCTCAAAGTTACTCCGCGGTAGCCGAGTGGTATAAGTATCGGATCGTGGCTGGCTTTGTCACGAGTTCGAGCCCAGTACCACTAAAAACCCACCGTGTAGGGCAGCGATGCATGCTAAATCTGTCGAGATCTGAAGCGTCCTCCCGTTAGTGTGGTGTGGTAGTTAGGAGAAGGGGGTGCTAGCTCGCGGGTGTTGTCCACGTCACTTGAGCATGATTCAAAATTATGTGGTCCATCGCCAAAAGCCCTTATGTAGCTTAACAGTGCGACGTTAATATTCACTCACTCACTCACTCAAAATTTCAATATTTGCCACCCAATATTCAATCATAATATTCATCCTCCCCCCTCCTTCCATACAATAACAATGTACTGAATTCTATAATGCTATACTTTGATGCTAAAGCTACAACACGAATTTATCCTCTTAAGTACCACCGACGTATGTAAACGTCTCGTTCAGCCAAAGTGTTAATTGCCTCGGATGTTGTTTTCTGTGCACTGCTATCTGTGAAGTTATTCCGAAGGCCTTTGAATGCAATAAATGGACCTTGACGATGTTTGCGAAAGATTTACTTATTTCAGAGGATTTGCTTATTTCTTTTCTCCCCCTCCCTCACATACTCGCCCCTACGAGTAAAACGGTGGCATTGGGGAGCGAATCTCGTAACTTTCAATTGGCAGTTAAGGGATTAATTATGAACCGTACAAATTATCAAGATAAGTGTTAATTTTTATATATAATTTTATACATGACAAGCTCATGGGGAAATTGGTAATTGTTACTGTTGTTAACTTAGTATTGTTAAATTAATTATATAAAATATATTGTGCATTACTGATACATTTATAGGTGTACTATATCATTGTAAAAGTGTATTTCATTTTTTATTACGTCAGAATGCATTGTTTATTTACTTTCAGTAAATTAATTTTTTGAAATCTTTTGTTTTCGACTTTTCAATACGCTCGCGTCCCCCAAGTAGAGTTATCACGACCCCCTGGGGGAGTGCACCTCACAGTTTGAGAAACACTGATTTAATTACAACATTGAAAAAGACGCAGAACCGAATAGCATTATCTAACTCTTAAGGCTGTTTTCGGTTAATGTTAAAGAATAGGACCCAAATTCGGAATATTTTTTCATATATAAAAGTACTCCAACATTATTATCATATTCAGGCTACACTATCCTGTAGAAAATGGCTTATTTTGTCATACTACACATTTTATACGAGTTCACCCATTTTTTTCTTTTATAAAACGTGTTTCGCATTTTTTCTTCTATACCGTAATGCTAAATGAGCTATCCCATTACATGTTGAAAGTAAAAACTAATTATTTATGAAATATTTTGAAATTTTAAAAACACTATCTTATAAATAAATGTATGAGTTACAATGTCACAAATTTTTATAAACATTGAGGCATTTTTCTGTCCGAAAATGTGCTCCACGTTTAGTTCACATTCTTGGCAATATGGCGAAAACAGCCTTGAGTTTCAAACAATCAAAGAGCAAAGAGAATGCATTCGCGGTAAAAGCCAAATTTCTCGTCTCTTGTAGAATAGTATAATATTAATTATGTATAAAATAACTTTGATTTCCTGGTTAATTTTCGATTTGATAGGATATCTTAAAGGTTAATCGAATCTCTTGGAATTTGGTAGCGAGGTCAAATTCTGATTTCATTAAGATCACATTATGAAGAATGATATTGCTTCGTGTAGAGTTTAATTTACCTCAATGAATATGCATACGGGATGGTATAAGCGTAAGTGCAAACAGGTATTTTACATCATATTTTTTCGAAAAATTCGATTTAAAATATAGAACATCTGATGAAATCCAACGGTTAAGGTTGTATATTTGGTAGCTGAATATATTTTAATGAAACAGTGGGCTGTAATCTCGACTCCAATGAAAATATCAAATGGGGAATAACTTTTAAGTCAGAATTCTCCTCACTCTTCACCAAGTCTCGTGTGGAAACTACATATTTTGTCATAAATTCTGAAACAAAAATGTGAAATTGTCTGCAGTATTTTTCAGATAATTGACTTTCACACATGTTCTAAATCAGTGCTTCTCAAACTTTCAACATTTGTGATCTTGATTTCACAATCATAATTTTCCTCGCGGCTCTGTCCATACAATGATCATGTATTGAATTCGATAATGTACTTTGACGTAAGGCTAAAATACGATTTTAGTTATAAACTGTATTAATTATCAAGATAAGCATTAAATTTTGTACATGACAAGTTCATGGGGAGATTTACTAGTAATTATTAAAATTGTTCTTTACTTAGTATTGATAAATTAATCATCAAATACATTGAGCAGTATTGATACATTTATAAATATATTATATTATTGTAATTGTGTAATTTATTTTTTATATCAGTTTATTTTGTTTTCCTTCATTTCAGTGAAGTAGTCCTTTTTTTAAAAATATCTTATTTTCTTTTCGATATGCTCACGTCCCCCCCCCACACACGTAGGGTTATCACAACCCCCAAGGGGGGTTGCCCCTCAGTTTAAGAAACGCTATTCTAAATCAATCGCGGAGCTTTAACACTTTGAGCAGAAGTGTGCAGTAGATATTTCTCTGCATTAAGGCTGTTTTCAATTAATGTTAAAGAATAGGACCTGAATTTGGAACATTTTTTTCAGATATAAAACAAATTAAAAGTTAATATATCCTGACTTCACTATCCTTTAGAGAAGCATTTTTTATCATACTTCCCATTTTTGACAAAGTTGATTCATTTTTTCTGGTATAAAATGAGTTTCGCATTTTTTATCCTATACAAGTAATGTTAAATGGGCTTTGCCTTCACGTATTAAAACAAAAAAAGAAAGTATTCACGCAATATTTTGAAATTTTTAAAAACACTATATTGTCAACAGAGGTACGAGTTATAATACTGCAAATTTCCATGGAAATTGGGTCATTTTTTTATGTCTGAAATGTGCTTCGCGTTTAGTTAGAGCTCTCGTACTCTTACCGAAGACAGCCTAAAAAGAGCCTGTCGGCAACTTTAAGGCTCTTTAAGAGCTTAGATAAAAGGCTATTTATTTATTGAATCATTAAGAGATTTTCCGAGACCAACTGCATTGTAAATCTTTCGTTCGTACTTGGTGAGAACCAGACCTGATTGAAATCGACTCTACTATAAATTGTGGTCAGTATTTAAAGACTAAGATGTGCCAAAAATGGCCATCCCAGTCATAAGTGTTCAAATCGTGTACCTCTTCAGGGAGATTGATGGCAATGAGAAAGCCACAGTCCTTGCCAAGAAATCGGCTGAGGAGGGGCTGAGTCCTACTGGGTCTCTTACGTTTTAGCGAATTATTCTCCCTTAAGGTATCCAACTACGTTCGGAGCCGTGATTTTGCAAAAGCTTATAAATGGATAATATTTATATTTAGCACCACTTAGATTAGAACACGTATATAAAATTGTTTTAAGAATAGTATTACAATAAAAAATTATTTAAGTGCAATATTTTAACAAAAAATGAACATAGAATGACCAAAATATTCTCCTTTTGTGAAAAATGCTTCTATTATAATATTTTGTCTGCATATAGCTCAGGCCTCTGTACAGAGGCGCAACTAGAATTTTTGAAATAAATAACTTAGAAGTGGGTTTATCCATGTTTTATACGACAACAGAGGGGAGAAATTTTAAGAAAAAAAACGCCGATAATTGTGTTTGTTTCAAATGGTTGTAAACCAGGAAAATGTGAATTTTTCAAAAATCATAGTTGAGCCTTTGTACAGAGGTCTGAGTTATATACAGGTAAAAAATTATTTAAGCGCGGCAAGGAAAAAAAAAGTAGGAAGAGGGGAGAATTTTCCAATATTTTCGCCGTTTTTAAAATTGCAATCTAATTTTTCCAATCAGAGATAAAATAATTACAGTATCGGAAAGATTATTCATTTCGCCACGATGCGGCATATATCTTTATGTATATAATTCTTCTGTGCGTGTGTATGTGACTGAACTCCTAAACGGCTGGACCGATTTGGATATTGTGTGGGTTCAAGTGGATTCGAGAATGATTTAGATTCACAATTCGGTCCAATATCGCAATTAGTTAAAAATGCGCCAAAATTACGTAAGGGCGCGTGATTGTTTATAAAAAAAAATCGTGGGCAATATTCTTGAGGCCACTATTTTGAGCGGCAAACTTCAAGGTGAAGTTGTACTTCTACCGCAGATCCCAATCTTCAGACTCATCTACCCATTCAAATGTTTGCAATTTCCAATTCGCTTGGTATTTGCTATGACCATTAATAAGTCACAAGGTCAAACAATGACAATTTGTGGCTTAGATTTAGAAAACCTTTGCTTTTCGCATGGTCAGTTATATGTTGCATGTCCGAGGTTTGGCAAACCATCGCATTTGTTTTATACCCCTCAAGGATTAACCAAAAACATTGTACTTTCAATGGCATTACGATGAATTTATGTTTTGTGCTTTAAGAAAATATACCTGTTATGAAAATGGCTCGAGTTGTATCTTTTTTTACCCTTTAATCAAAACAAGTTTAAGTTTCTATTCAGAATAGGTTCTATATTCAACTTGGTTCACAGTAAATACATACTCACACGCAATCGATAGGTCAAATTGTGGGAACTGTACATGTGATGATGTCAGGTATTGTAATAACTTTCTTTATAAAAAAAATTTCATCAAAGCGGTCCAGATTGTTACAACTTATTCCAAAAAGTTTGTAATTTTCGAATTTAAGATGCGTGTACAGGACAACGTCTGTCGGGGACCACTAGTTAATTTATATTAATTATCATTAAAGTATCGTATTGTCATCCAAAACAATCTTGTATATAAAATTTCAGTTCAACTGAATGCTTTAAAATGTAAGGAAAAAACCTTTTCGAGTTTTGACACAAGTCGCCAAAAAGGTCGCTAAGTTGCCAAAAATGATGCCAACTTAGCTGTATTTGTAGTTCTTTAAATAATTAGTTTTAATCAACTAATTTTTGATTATAATTAAATTATTGTATTGTCTTCCAAAATAATCATGTACACACAGTTGAACCTGTTTTTGTGCGGTTGAGATAGAAACCGCATAAAAACAACCGTACAAAAAAATTGTTCTAAAATTTCATGAATTCTTACATATAACAAGCCAATTCGTCGAAATACTGCAGAAATTTTTTTTATGCGGTCGCACAAAAATAAAATCGCATAAAAAAAGGACCGCACAGAAAAAGGTTTGATTGTACATAAAATTTAAGCTCAATTGAGCGCTTTAAAATGTATTTTATTAACGATTGAAAAGTCCGCCAAGATAAATAAATATATAGTGTGAGCTAATAAGAAGGAATTGAATGAATTGCTCATTAATATTATGATTGTCACACACACACATGTGTATGTATATACATCTTTATATAAATTGTAATAATGTGATAAAAAAGTAACTAAAATAAAATTTTCTTTGTTAACCATAGTAGGAATTGACTTTATAATTTATATATAATGTATTTCAAATTTAAAAATAAAGTTAAACTTTAAGGAGATTTGGTTTTAAAGTAGATTTTAAAGTTTTTAATTCTAACGCCTTCATAATTGTATCGGAACCTATGACACGACTGATTAGATAAGTGAAAAATCTAGGTATCGCCCTTATAATTTGTTCTTCGCTCATTATCAAGAGAGTAGCCATCAAAATTCTATTCAAGTGCTCTGCACCAATGTAGATAAAAACAGAAGTATATACATATACACAGTCAGTCAAAAAAGTATTGGGACATACCACCAGTTCATAGATTTTGTCGTAATATTTTACTTAAACATACAAATAAAACCAAAAAAAAGAAGCAAACGTTATTTTGTTAAATACAAATAATAATTTGAACAAAACTCGTACATTTATGAAATTATGGTCAAAATTGGGAAAAATCGAGTTAAGAAAACGTGCTCAAAAAAGTATTGGGACACTTCCCAATAAACTAAGAAAAACAATTCAAACTTAGAAATTAATATCTTGTTGGGTCGCCCTTGCTTTTTATGACGTCTCGAAGTCTATTTGGCATGGATTGAATCAATTTTTTGCAAAACGATCTATCGATTTTGGTCCACTCTTCGACCAAATATTTTCCTAAATCCTACTTGTTAGAAATATGGTTCTCATACAGTTTTTGCTGCAAATAATCTCACACATGTTCAATGGGATAAAGGTCTGTATTTTTTTAGGAGTTTTAATAACTCTAGGACAGTGGTAGAGCACCCATTACTTGCAAATATCTGCAGTATGTCACGGGTCATTATCTTGGTACAATTTAAAATACCCTGAGATTCCCAGCTTGCTCGCACTTTGCTTTAAATTTCGCTTGAGAAATCTTCCCGAAACCAGAGCTTGTCATGCAGCCCCAGACAATTTAGTTCCCCCTTCCATATTTGACAGTAGGCCGTAAATTTTTGACATGCATTGCTGTATTTGATTTCCAACAAACTTTTTGCTTGCCATCCGATCCGAAAATAATATATTTGCTTTCATCAACAAAAATTATATTTCCCCAATATTCTGTTGGCTGCCTTACATACATTTTAGCAAATGCCAACCTAGCTTGCCTATTTGCTTTGCTGATGTAGAGCTTTCTTTGAGGTACTCTGCCATGATACTTATGTTTTAAAACATTTCTGACGGTTTCAGGATTTACTGATTTTCCGAACCTACTTTTACATTGCAAAGTCATTTTTAATGCACTATTTCTTGGATTAATGTGTACTTGTCTCACAATCCACCTCTCTTCACGTTCATTAAATATCCTTGAATGCCCTAATCTTGTTCTCAACACTGCTTGTTTTCTTGAACCTATTAATGATGTTAAAAACAGTAGACTTACACAATTTCAATATTTTTCCTATACAGCGAATTGATTTCCCCTCTTTCCAATGA
>BMAV01009595.1:192291-215499 GCA_019973955.1 Trichonephila inaurata madagascariensis | reverse complement strand
TCGAAATGAATTCAAAAAGTTTACTGAGTGGTAAATTAGAAGTTTGGATGCTTTAAATTTATTTCGAGATACTACATTGGTTTAAATTTGTAATCTGTGACTTTGACTATACCTAATTCACCTTGGATTATTTTTTCGTGTACTTTAAAAGATTTTATAAGGCAAAAAATTCTTCCAGTCTTATTTCCCCAAGATAGACGATAAAAAAAATTAGATTAATATTTCTATTCTTATTAGCCGAATAATCGATTAGATAACGCACAAGAATCGAAATTACAGAATGTTTACCACCTCTTTACTGATTAAGTAAACAATGAACTCTGAATAATATTGAAGAGTAATAATCTTATATTTATTCAACTGTTGATTTTTCATTTATTTTTATATGTAAATGTGTCTTATCTGTAATTCTCGATTAAACTTTCTATGTTTATATATTTTAACTAATCTATAGTTGCTATGAAGTTTAATGTAAAATTTTGTTAAATGTCATTATTTCAACTTTTCACGCTTTCGAAAAAGTTAGTTTTAAGCTTTATAAAAGTACTTGTTATGCGATTATACTTCTAAGCGTCTTTTTTTAGTTATTTACAGTAATGTGTTCTAAATGCTGTTGAATTTTTACAAACATTTTGTACATTTAAAAAACATGGATATATCGAAATTATGTCCTTAGGAAATGAAACATTAATAAAGGAATCTTGTTGTTACTAATGCCACCTGTCTGACGGCGTCAGATCGAGACCCACGAAATTCATCACGGCAAAGGGCTAGATGCACGCCTCTCGTTATCCCTAGCTTTGAGCACCATATAGGAGACGGTATGATTTGGCTCAGTTCCGCAGCAATTTTGAGAGAAAACACCCTAGAGATGGTCAGGGGTCTCTCACTTTCCTTCCCCAGCCTCACTAGAGGACTTGCGGCTCGACGGCTATTCAGACTAATTCCAAGCCGAAAAGGTACTATACATTTACAAAAATCCATGCCTTCTCCAGGATTCGAGCCCAGGCCCTACGGCACAGCACTCAGCGTCACTAATCCCTATACTGGATGGTCGGTTGGTAGTTTCTTAGTAATTGCGAATTTTAAGTATGTTTCCGTGGATGCAATAACAATACTTTCACATTAAATTCAAACACACTTCAAAGATACTCTTCAGGCTTAATATTGTAGATAGCTTTATTTTTTACAACCTCAATCCTAATTGAGTGACCTCGGTATCCAGTGATCTAGGTCGCGAACGCTAAGCCAGCGATGACGAGTCGCGGGATCGAATCCTTATGCCACTAAAGATCTGCCATGTAGAGGGGCTGATGCCCGTTAAATCTGTTGAGACTCAAAGACCTCCCGTTGGTGTGGTGTGGTAATTTGAAGGAATGCCAGTTCGGATGTAGTCCCCGTCACTTGACCATCTTTCAAAATTTAAGTTCGTCGCCAATGGCTTTCGAGTTGCTTCAGAGTGTAACCTTAATACTTTCTCGGTGCTGATTAAATTAAATTCCAAGCGGCGACATGTAAAAATCAGGAGCTAGGTTTGAATTAATTTCTCTTAAGACATACATCAGAATCCATAGTGACGGACTTCTAATGTTTGAAAATGGCTATATAACGAGGAAAATAATCTAGTTGGCATTTTGCTCTCTTGATTTCCACATCACACCATATGAGAATTTACATTCAAAATTTATCTTGCAGCGGATATCTCTGACCTATCCCCTTATTTCTCGCGACAGATTAGTGATAGATCAGGACCGAATTGACGATGCCAACTTCATTAACCAACAAAGATATTAATTCACAACGAGTACTATATGGTCGAAAGACGTTTTTGACAGTCCCCGTCTCTCAGGGATTTGCTTACCTTTACGGATTTACAATTTTTAGGTTCCCATATGATTCTTCCGTTTTCCTGTATGATTTGGTATCTTTGATAAACGCAGGTGACATGTCCCAGGGAAAACTTTGCGATATTTCTGTTAGATTTTTCTGCTCAATATTTTGCCCTCTCTATAGCTGCTATAGCCTAGTGATCTCGAACTTACGGCCGGCGGGCCACTGGTTGAAGTCTTGATGCCACTGAAATCCCACCGTGTAGAGGAGCTGATGCATGTTAGACTTTTCGTAGGTCAAAATCCTCCCAATAGCGTGGTGTGGGTAATTTGGGGATAAAAGGGGCCAGCCCAGACGTTGTTCTAGTCCCTTGAGCGATATTTAAAATTATGTTCACCGCCAACACGTTGAGAGCTGAAATGTCCTCCCGTTAGTGTGGTGTGGTGGTTAGAAGAGGGGGGCGCGCCAGCTCAGGTGTCGTCCACGTCACTTGACTATGGTTCAAAATTACGTGGTCCGTCGCCAAAAGCCCTCGTGTAGCTGAACAGTGCGACGTTAATATTTACTCATTCATTCGCCGCCAACACTCTCGTTTTTGTCTTCGTGCGCAGTTAATAAAACCTCACTCGTATTCTCTATAGCCGCTGTGGCCGAGTGGTAATTACCTTTGTTGCAGCCATCATTGGTTTGAATCCCGATGCCTGCTGACAGTGGAAATCTTATAATTAATCCATCCATTTTCTCCCTGGCATCTGCATTTAGTGCATATACACATTTTTTCGTAACTTAAAAGGCGTTTTGTACAAAATTAATAGCCTGAATATAAACGTTAACCAATTTTATAAGTACAAATTATAAACCAAATACACTTGAATTTTTTTTTTCCAGATCCTTTTAGGAAACAACTTAGTTTATTCAGAGAGTAAATATTTCACTAACAGTAAAATCCGGTGTAGAATATGCTCCTATACTTTCAAGATGCAATTTTTAATTTTTAGGTATATTCGTCGTATTACGCGCACCCTCTTTTTTTCAATTCCTACTATTAGTTCACACTTCCCTATATATATTTATTTATATCTTGTTCAAATTTTCAATCGTTTTTTAAAATACTTTCTATTCATCCACTCAAGTTCAAATACATTTTTTAAAATTTGTAGTGGATGACACTTGATGTTAATACAGTTTTTTCTAACATTAATTCAATTAAAATAATTAGTTTAAGATATGTTTCAGTCTATATATTATTCCTCTAGATGGCAGCACCATGGGATGAAACAGCTTTTGTTAAATGTGTGATGAAGATTTAACTTAACCTGAATAATCAAATGCTATTTGGAAGTCGGCATTCCTTTTACACTGGTTTTAAAATAAATTCTTGCCTATTATTTTCAACTTTTTTAAAAATGTAATTGAAATTTATTGTAATTAAAGTTTTAAACGTTAATTTTTAAAAGGTGTTTTGCCCCTTAATATATTGCGATTCTGTCACATGTATATACATATTTTTATTAAATAATTTTTTTTTCTTTGTTGACCAAAGTAGGAATTGACCTTAAAACTTTTTTTATACAACTTGTTACGAAGAAACCTTAAATGTAAGTGTGCAATTATCTTATATTTTAAAAAACATTTGTTCGAGATACCTTAAAATATGACGCATAGCACACACTTTTAACACAAAAAAAATAAGATCGAAATTTAACGGTTCGAATTATTTACCGGATTTTACGGTATTATTTCCAACTTTAGAAAAAATAGTGTATATGTCTAGAAGTAAATTCTCATAAGGAATGTAATTTCTTTTAAATAAACAGTATTTCGATATACGTAGAAGCTTAATTTTTTTCTTTGTTTACCGTCTCTTCATTTTTAAAGCCCTCATTTTTATAATTGACGTATAACGCATACCAGTAAATTTCGGTCTTATTTCTTGTTTTAAAAGTGAGAGTTATATGTCGGATTTTACGGTACTTTGAAATAGCTAATTTTTCTTGGAGTGTAATTGCTTTTATGTATTGTTTATTAATAAGCACTTATAATAAGTTAATGTGTAATTGGGTGTGTGGAAAAAATAACTGTAAATTAAACAGATTATTAAAAAGCAGAAGCAACACTACATTTGTAAGTTTCCATTTATTTATTGTAATATCGAAAAAAGAAACAAAGAATAGGAGTAATCATTCAAGGAAGTAGCGCCAGATGAATGAAAAATGATAAAAAATGCGTCTAAGAAAGCGATACCGAGGCTTGTGCAACTTGTACAGCATTATTATAATTTACCCGGATGCAACACGATGAGAGATTCCGCGAATGGATACGCCATGTGTTTGTGTAGATTTTAAGTACAGAAACGAGGAAGGAAATGAGTTGATGAAAATGAGTTTTTTTTTACAAAAATGTATTAAAAATATCAGAATTCTCGGTAAATAAACTAGGATATGCTTACAAATAAACAAAATATAAAAAGGAGATGTGACACTGGATGATGTAATTTTCGGATGATAGATCAGGCTTTAATAAACATTTACATATACTGAAGAAGTTAAAATCCACAATATATTTAGAAATTAACTAGCAAAACATTTTATATCAAAATAGAAGATTTGGCATATTTTTCAAAATTAAGTATGTACTAGCATGGTACAAGTTTTATTTTGGTTATTACTTTTTTTTTAAGAACAGCCAGTGCCGAAATTTAAGGTATCCGCCTACTTGCGACAACTTTTTTTAAAAAAAAAATGGAGATATGGAGATTTTTGTGGGTTTTTTTTTTATTTAGTACACTTTAAGAAAGTAAAGCTAAAATTAAAAGAAATAAATTATTACTACTAAAATCGGAAAAAAGGTAAAAATTGGCAAAAAATTGCATTAACGGGGCCCGCTCTGTACAAATAGTAATTGAACAAATTCTCAATTTTTCAATTGTGATGTATTACTTTGTTATTCCTTTTTGAAGTGACCTTCACGATAAGAGATTTTAATTTTTACAAAACTACAGAGCATTTTATCTTAGTTGTTACATGAAATTGCTTAAAAAAACAGTGATTATATTCACTTGAAGAACTGTAAATTTTGTAATAAAACAGTGTTTGAATACATCTGAAGGTTAAAACACTTCTACTGTTATACAAAACATACAAAAAAAATTCAGCAAATTATTAAACTTTTTGAGCAATCGCTGTCCCCGTTTGAGTTTTCCGAAAAAAACACATTTTAAAGTTTGACATCTTATGTAAAGTTACGGCGTTTGTTTTTACTAAAACACTTATAGTTTTTGTTCTAGAGAATGTAAAATAAAACTTGGTATTTTTATAAAGTTAATAAGATGGCCCAAAAATAAAAACATAACAGAAATTTGTCAATTTTTAAGAAAAATCATGATTTTAGGGTAGTCGGATATCTTAAGCTCATTTCGGGCCCTGGACGTAGATAATCTACAAACCCCCTTGGCACTACAGAATCGAAATTTATAACCAGAAATTCTGGTTAAGTTCAGCTAATCTGGGTCTCTCCAGCTTATCAGTCTTCTAGCGTCCAGGTCTACCCGCCCCAAGCACCCAATGAATAAACCTAGGCACTGAGAATAGTTATTTAAATAGCATGTGTTGTATCTAAATAAGAAACAAGTAATATAAAAAAAAATTTAAGTCAATTCTTAATTAGGTCAACAAAGAAATTTTATTTTAGTTACTTTTTTATGAAATAGTTACAATTAATTTAAATATGTATATACATATGATATAGAAGCACAATATTAGGTGACAAAATAGAAAGCGATTTTCCTTGCAATTTTCCATTTTCCTTTCTATATAGGGTGTTGGACTATTTTTTGTTTGTTGCTATTTATTCCACAGCTTCCTTTGGTAGGGCTGGAGAGAGCTGGTGCTTTCTCCAACTCTTTTAATCTTAAAGAACCTCTTAGTGCCCGGTCAGACAATTTTGATGGTGAGATTTACGCAATATTTATGGCTTTTAGAGCGATTAGTGCTACTCCTGGCCAAAATATTGTAATATTCATAGATTCTCAAGCGGCAATTAAGACCGTATCTGGCTACAATCTGTTCCCATCAAAACTTGAATTCGAGTACAAACAACTTATCAATTCATTTCTTTGCACCGGAAGAGAGGTCGTTCTCCAATGGATCCCATCTCATTGCGGCATTCATGGAAATGAACAAGCCGACAAGTTCGCCAAAGAGGCTTCGACGCTGCATCCACCTTGCTTTCCGATGCCTCTTCGAAACGCCAAGCGGCTTCTCAGGGGATAATTTCCACTCTTAGAATTTTCTCAGAACTTTCTTTCTCTCTCCTGAACTCGTGAATAGTGCTGTCGAGTCACGGATTCGAGTCCTGATGTCACTGAACACCTGCTGTGTAGAGGTGCTGGAGCACGTTAAATCTGTCACGGGCCAATATCCTCCCGTTGGCATGCAAGTTAAGAGAATAGAAGGGCAAGCTCAGCTTTCGTCCTCATTACTTTACAGAAATTCCAAAGAACGCGGCTAAGTGTTAACGTCAAAACAATTACTCGTCCTAGTGCCATAAAGACCCGTCGTATAAATAAGGCTGATGTCCATTAATTCTGTCAATGCTCAAATTCGAATACTGGAATGTTGAGAGAGTTCGGAGAGTGGATCAACTAATGTCCTCTCTCTCTTCATATTAACTTGGTATAGAAGTCGTCGTGTGTTTTAAGTAAGAAGTTAATCAATAAATCGAGAATAAATTTGTGAAAATCTACATTTAGTGGTTAGTCATAAGTCTTCGTGTCTCAAAATAACCACTCACTAAATTCAAGATTATTTTTCGAAGAATTTTATTGCACAGAAAATTTAATTGAAACTGTGAATAATAGCAGCCGCGAAATTTATTCCATGGATGCACATTTATTCTTAGAATCATCAAATGATCAATAAGATCTCCATATGAATGGTAATATTTCTAAAATATGCAAAAATTATATAATTACATATTAAGTTCAATCCCAGTATCGCAATTACTCATTACAATTCTCTTCCCCGACTAAAAAAACATTTAGAATAATTACAAAAGATGCCAACGTATGCGAGCATAGCTTTAACAAACGATTTCATAACAGCAAATAAATTAAATAATGAAATAGATTAGAGTTACATAAATTATATTGAATTAAAGCAGGCGATTTATGGAAGCGAATTTTCAACCTCAACAATATCTAGAACTACTGTATAAATTAAATTGTCAATTAAAAATTGGTTCTAAACAAAATAACTTTTAAATAGAATTAAACAATTAACAATACGAAGCATAAATATTGAATTATTAGAGTTCTGATCAATCGAAAATTTCTTTCGTGAAAAAATATTTGCATGGTAAAACATAACGTGAAAAACGTTCCACGCCTCTTAAATTAAATGGCATAAAAGTGCCCTGACAATCGCTTTTAGGAAAATGTACTCAAAAATCAATATAGTATCATATTACGGATTAATTACGCATAGTTAATTTAATTTATTTTTTTTTTACTTTATTCAAGATAAAAAAAGCATAAAAATACGCCAACTGATTTTGTGGAATGGGTTATTTATATTTACTAGTAGCTAATACATTAATTTTGTAATATTGAACGAATTTTATTAGATAAAATTGTGCATAGCGTATCTGGAAAGTAAAATTATTTTTAGTGACAATATATTTGATATTAATAGGATAACTTAGTAAAGAGTATATCAGTTTCTTATCTAAAAAAAAATTGTCATAAGGGTTGATTGATCTAGTAAAATCAATGATTTTATTTAACATGATTTGAATTTAGAATTAAAACCTAACTTATTAAGACAATGTGAAATAAGACAAATGGAAATAATACGAAGTAAAATTTTAATCAATAGCAATAGAAATTTTCTATTCATAATTTTTAAATATTTTAAGTATACCTAGAAAGAAGGGTAAAGCCCAGTGTCTGAGCGGTTAGTGCATCGCGGTCCACATCACAGGTTCGAGGTTAAAACCCCGGGCTGGGAAAGGTTGACTCAGGCTTTCATCCCTTCAATGGGTCGATAAAATCAGTACCAAGCTTGCTTGGGAACATAACACTGGGGGTTTTCGAGTCAGACTGACCACCTGACCGTAACGTCTGCTCATGCACCTCAGGGCTCAAGGTCGCGTATACTGAGTTGGGCACAGTAGGCCTTGTCTCACATGGGATGTGGCGCCACTGAGTTAAGTTAGAAAGTAGGATTGGAATGAAACTTCTGGACTATGAAAAAATATAATTCTCTTCTTAAATGTGGTCCAATCATGGGTTAGAATCTTGATGCCACTAAAACCCCATGGTCTAATGGGGCCTATACATGCTAAAGCTTTTTCTAGGAAAGTCCAATAATGCAGATAAATTTAAAATCACATATACAAGGTGAAACACACAAAAAACGAGTCTAAGTGTGTAACTTGTGATAAAAAGGGGAGTTGGCAGCAACTGTTATGGTGACGTAGTCTTGCACCTCTCTATCCATGTAACCAGTTTCCCCTTAACCGATCACGCCAGTTTGGAGTACTGCGTCATTATGTGAACACGTGCAACTGCATTCTGCTGGGAAAAATGCCGAATCAACATAAAATTTCTTGTGGAACATAAGAAATCAGCCACGAAAACATTTCAAATATCAACCAAGACTTATGGAAATGAAACTTTGTCTCGTACACACGTGTTTTGAAAGACATAGCGATTTTTATGGGGAAAGGAGAGTGTGGAAGAGAGATTATGAACATATTGGGTGCCCAAGTTCAGAGATTACGGACAAAAACATTGCCAAAATTCGTGATGTGAGTGGGTTCCCAATCGCATAAGGGGTCAGACTGTTAATCAACTCAACTCCATCGAAGTACTAAAGACTTTGTGAAAAAAATTAGAAAAGAAGGTCAGAACTGGGAAGTGACGGATGGCTGTGTTGCACCAAGGTAATGCATTCGTTCATAAGGCACTAACTGTCGAGCAGTTCTGACCAGCAAAAATATTACTGTGATGGGGCCTCCTCCTTATTCATCTGATTTAACCTCATGCGACTTTTTATTTCCTACTGCAGTGCTTCTCAAAGTTTCAATATTCGCGACCCAATATACAATCATGATTTTCATCGTCCCCCCCCCCTTATACAAAAACAATGTATTGAATTCAATAATACTATAATTCGACGCTAAAACTACGATACTACCTTAACCTTTTAAGTGTCACCGGCGTATATAAACGTCTAGCTCACTCAATGCGTTAATTTAACCGGACGTATATATACGTCTTTCCGAAGTACGATCTTTTCTCTGCGCTGCTATCCATAAAATTATTCCGAAGACTTTGGAATGCAATAACAGGATCTTGACAATATTTAAGAAGAATTTACTTATTTCAGAATATTTGTGCTTCTTTATTCCTCCCCCTTCAATACATCACATACATCCGCCTACGAGGTAAATGGTTGGCATTGGGAAGTGAATAACGCTACTTTTAATCGGTAGTTAAGGGATCAATTATAAACCTTACACATTATAAAGATAAGTGATAATTTTTGTACACAATTTTTTATGTATGACAATCCTATGGGGTCACTGGTAATTATTAAACTTGTTCTTAACTTAGTACTGTTAAATTAATTATAAAGTACATTATATGTAGCGCTGATATATTTATAAGTATAATATATCGGTGTAAATGTGTATTTTATCTTTTATTATGTCAGAATGTATTTTGTTTGTTTACTTTCAGTAAATTATGATTTTTAAAATAATTTTTTGATTTTGACTTTTCAATATGCTCGTCCCTCCCCCTCGTAGAGTCGTCACGCCCCACAGTTTGAGAAACACTGATACTGTGAAATCTTGCTTAAAGGGTGAACTTGCTTAAGGTATCCGACTACGCGTTTGGTGCCGTGATTTTATATAAAAAGGCACATAAAAGGATAATTTTCATGATATTTAGTGTCACTTAGATTAGAATACATGTATAAAATTGTTTTAAGGACATTCTGACAAAAAAAAATTATTTAAATACAATATTTCGGCTAAAAATGAACTTAGAATAACCTTTTTTCAAAATGTTCTCCTTTTGTGTGAAAAGTGTTTCTGTTATAATATTTTGCCTGTATATAGCTCAGACCTCTATACAGAGGCTCAACTATAAATTTAGAAAAATTCACATTATTTTCAGAGTTACAACCATTTAAAATAATTATCGGCGTTTTTTTTCTTAAAATTTATCCCCTCTGTTGTCGTAAAACATGGGTAAACCCACTTCTAAGTTATATATTTCAAAAATTCTAGTTGAGCCTCTGCACAAAGGTCTGAGCTATATACAGGCAAAATATTATTATAATAGAAGCATTTTTCACGAAAGAACAACATTTTTAAAAAAAATGTTATTCTAATTTTTAGCTGAAATATTGTATTTAAATTTTTTTTTTGTCAAAATGTCCTTAAAACAATTTTATACATGTATTCTAATCTAAGTGACACTAAATATCATAAATATTATCCATTTATACGCTTTTGCAACATCACGGTTCCGAACGTAGTCGGATACCTTAGCGAAGAGGTTCAGGCAAAAACGGAGAATCTCTTAAAGGACCTTCCAAGACCATCGTTCCAGAAACGTTACCAGTAATCGCAGAACCAAATGCAGAAGTGCGTGAATGCTGAAGGGAGCTAGTTTGAATGCGATATTGTCACGGAGAACTGATTCTGTACGTAGAATGATTTCTTGGACCAGAGTCTCGATTTTTCCCCCCTCCACACTTCATGTTTTATCAACCTGATGTTAAGATAATATTCTGCATTACACAATTTACTAAAATAAATCTTTCTTTTTTCAGGTTAAACATTATTGATGTAAATCCGCTTCAATTATGTTCTTGAATTCACGTATAGTTCTTTTAGGAACGATTGTTTTACTTGTAACAGTACAGTTATCATTGTCACAACAAGGAACTGGAAATCGGTTCTCAACGAATGGCATTCCTATCAACTCTCAATCTCTTCGAATGGGGCCTCATTGGAGTTCCGGTAATTGGCGTAGTAACTGGATCCAATGGCGTGCTGGCAATCAGCCTCGGTTACATGCTGGAAACATCCAATCGGGTACTTCATTCTCCTCCTCAATGAATCGGGACACTAGAATAAGCCCAAAGACTGTTTCTAGTAGTGGGTCTGGATCTGGTAAATTAAAACTGCTGTCAACTTTATTTAATGGAATGAGAAACACCGGTTTAGAAGAAACGCTCCTTGGAGAAATTCTTCAAAGACTTATCAAGACAGCTCTCAAGGATATAATTGTTCCATTTAAACGTGAATTATTTAGGTTCGGATGAAAAAAAAATGATATTTATTATGTATGATAGTTTTTAGATATAAAGGTTTTATTGCTTTTCTTTCATTATTACTCAACAGAACATTGTGCATTAAAATCATTTAAAACACGCATCATTTACATGTAATATTAATCTAAATTCACATTCAATGTTTCGATGGTAATATTCGTGGCTGCAGATGGGGCCACGGTAGCCTAGTGGTTATGGTTACTTGGCGGGCGTGTCATGAGTTCGTGCCCTAGTGCGGCTGAAGACCCATCGAGTAGACGAACTAACGAACGTTAAGTCCAGTGGCGTAACGCACACTCCTGCAACCCCTGCATCGTGGGGGGAAGGACTCTAAGGGACCCCAAGCCATTCTGACGCCTACATATTTAACCAATTGGGGCGCAAAAGCTGACTTTCCAGGGAGAGGCCTAATATTCTTCGTTACGCGACTGGTTAAATCTATCGAGGCTCAAAGTCCTCCCATTGAAATGGTGTGGAAGTTCAGATAGGAATGTTCAAGCTCAGGTGTCATTTACTTAACAAGGTATATGTCGCTAATAGCCCTCGTGTAATTTTTAGTACGATGATACTCTTAATCATGGGTAGCTGTTTTTAAGTCAAACTGCAAGCCTGAGTCCATAATTCCACAAAAAAAAAAACTATACGGAAAAACATATGCTATTTCTCTCTAGATATAATTTACCTTCAGAGTTCTTACACAGATTAGTGTAATATGAGAAAATGTGGTACCCCAAAATTCGGTCTTTCTCGTTACTTGAATCTTGTTGCCACAATAATTCTAAAAGCTGTCACAAAAACAAAAACCGAGTGACACATGTTGTAGCGCTCGGGGTATGAGGAATTGTCTTGATATTAAAACAACCAAAATTCTAACGTGTTTCATATGAAAAAAATACCAATCGGTCAGGTTTTGGTGGAAAACGGTGTGATTCACGTGGCGCCAATTTGGCTGTGGTGACGCGAAAACGTAAGTATCCACCGATGTTATAAGATCGAGCCGAACGTTAGAGTTTTGATGCCATTAAAAAATTGTGGATCTACAAGGGCTGATGTACATTAAATCTATCTAGAATCAAATTTTCCATTATTATACTGCAGATGTAAAGAGTATGGGGCCAATTCAAGTGTGAAGCTTGTAATTTAATTATAGTTCAAAATTATGTGGAGTAGTATGTCTGAAGTTAGGAAAGGAGAACGAAAGCTTTAATTAGTGAATGATCCCCTGGATATGATAAAAATAGTTCTCGTATAGTTTCTAGTGTGCGACGTGAACTCCAACCAATCAAAAACTATTTAAAACTAGAATTATTTTTGGAGTTTTCCTGTGAGGAACTTTTATTGTAAAGAACTTTAGAAACTTGCTTTTTTTCATTAAATTTGTTGTTTAAATGGATATTGTAGGTACCAAATCCTATTGAATACTAGGATACGATACATTTAAAATTTAAAGGCATTAAAATAAAAATTATGCTTTATTAATTATATTTAGAAATTCCCATCTAAAATTTTTAAACACATTGATATAACGTCTTTGACAGCTATCTTACCTAAAAAAATTATTCCGATACTATGCAATGCGATAAATATTCACTACGTGACATGTAACACAAAGATGGAGAGATAAGAAAATATTGCTAATATTGCTAGGCTCGCCTCGCATCGAAAAATACAAATGATGTGAAATTCGCAACTGTTACCCGTCTAGTAGGATGCAAAGGAAGAATCTGGAAAATGGGAAATATCTGTTTCTATATTTTTTTTTTGTCCAAGAAATCATTGTAGAACTTTTTTTTGTTTAAAAGAACTCGTGTTGTAGCAGCAAATACAAAGCCGCCGCCAACGGAAGCTGTTCTAGTAGATATGCGGTTTTTCTAGGGACCTGTAAATTGCATTGAGAAGGGATGTTAGACCATGCTTTTAATTTCAGCTGACACCTAACTAAACGCATCCGTGATGCACCAACTGCGACAAAAAGGTTGGAAAATGAAATGTGGCTAATATGAAGGGAGGGTCGTTGTGACCAGGACAACGTCAGCTAGAGTAGATCGACAAACAGAATGTTTCACAAGGCACTTTTTCCGCCGTTTTGCATATTGTGCACGATGCCTTTGATGCTTCTGTCGCCCATATTTGTTGAATGTTTCCTAATGGCCTGTATTTATGGCGCTCATTAAGAATACTGCCATTAATCCCCAATACGGATAACTGTTTGCAATGTAGCCGGTTTAGAGAATCGTGGATGATGAAATGGCATAAGTCTTAGACGAGAGTCACTATTCTGTTTGTGCAATGATAGTCACCTTATACGAGGTATGGTGACGACGGGTCTAATCCAGCTGCATCAATGGAACATATCGCCTCACAACAACACATCGTCATGGTTGCTATCGTATGCCATAACAGGTGACTTTTGGTTCTTATTCAGGGCAGTATTGTCCAAAGTTACATGATAAATGTGTTGCGACGAGTGATACTTCTTTTCTCGGCAGGTTTCCTAAGCCCTTCATAAACACGATAACACTCGATTGTACACTGCACTCATCCAACATGATCTGCAAGATGTACTAATGTTTCCCTGGCTACCATATTGTCCTTGATCTTTCTATTTGATTTTGGTTTTTGCTAACGTCGCACTATACAGCGAAACGAGGGATATTGGCGACGGACCTCCCTCTGATATCTCACTAACAAAATGTCTTGGACATGATCAGTCATTTCTGGAATGCCCTGTCACCACAGGCATTCAGAAGACCAACTGCGTCAAATGGTTGACAGAGATAAACCATCCCTCACTACGCTATCCGTACGCTCATTGATTCTGTACCTGGACATGTTTCTTCGTGTATCACCGTCCGCAGTGATCCTAAGATCTTCTGAGCTGACGTTCTCGCTCTGCGTTTCGAGTATCACATTTCAAAATAACTTTTTGTTCGTTGCTCTATCTACCATTCGTTCGTCTCTCTACTTATCGATTTTCTTCACTTTTTGGTCATTCCTTCTTGGTGTTGCAGTTTCAGTGTTAAATGGTGTATTTTGATCAGTACATTCACATAATTTTATCTCAGATTTTTTTTGATAAAGCTGATAACTTTCTAAGTTATTGCAAAACTTTTTAGATAAATTCTAGGAAGAGTATACATACTTTTGAAAAAAATCTTGTCTTTTTCATACCGTGTATCATTTCCCGGTTCAGATAAAAATGCGTTGTTTAATTATTAATCTCTGGTGGCATTCCTAATCGGAGTTTATTGAACTTTGGAATGTTTCAATGTAGAATTGTCGAAAATATAATTAAAAACAAAGACAAGCTTTAAAACTCTTTCTTCATACATAATTTAACTAAATTATAATCCGAAATTATATAGAAAATAGTTAAAATCCTATCAATTATTCTAAATTTATTTTTCGAATTATTTTGTATTCCTTTTCTTCTCGAAATCTGTGCTAAACATAAATATGATAAATAACTGGAGAGTTTTTGGAAACTTTGCATGAGTAATTGCATCTGAATAGGTTTGATTTTAATTAACAGTGAATTTTTGTTGCGTAAATTTGAAGTGGATATCAGTACAATAGTAATTTCGTTGTTGATTCTTTGTTGTCAAAAAGATTTCGCTACTTTACCAGGCAAATAAAGTCCGTACATTTTGTAGTAGCCAATTTTTTTTATTTGGTCACTATACAGCCACACATCACACAAAACTAACATAACAGTTATAAAAAAAAAAAACTAACACTACACATTAACTTAAGTTTCGCACCATTTTTGTTTCCATCTAAGCGATTGTAACAGTTCTTTCTCTCATTTTCTTCCCCGTAAAGTTCTCCTCTTTTTTTTTCTAAATTCAGATGGCAGCGCCACCTATACCATTTTTTGGATTCAGGCGCGAACCTTACAAGTACTATTTTAAGAATGTTAATGATAAAATTTAGTGTATTTTTCAGTTATGAAGTGAATGAATAACGTTGCACTATTCAGCTACACGAGGGCTTTTGGCGACGGACCTCGTAATTTTGAACCATGGTCAAGGGACAAAGACGACACCTGAGCTGGCACCTCCCCCTCCTAACTTCTACACCACACTAACGGGAGGATGTTTGAGCTCTCGCGATAGATTTAACGCACATCGTGCCCCTACACGGTGGATCTTCAGTGGTACTAGGCTCGAACTCGTGATACACCGGCCACGGGTTCGTTACCTTGACCAGTAGACTACCGCAACCACTTTTCAATTATCCAAAATAGCAGGGGTTTTTTAATGCAATATACCAAGATATACAGCACTTCAATTTGTATCGAACAATGAATGCACTTCCCCCCCCCTTTAATTTTTTTTTTCAAAAGGTATTTGTCCCCTGAATTTTTTTTTTTTTTTTTGTTTGTTTGTTTGATAGATGTCTTTTAAAAAGCTTTAATTTTGAAAGCACATTTAAAAGTTCTCTAAAAGTATCATTGTTACATGAATCTATCTTGCCTATGTTCTGGAGATTTTTGAAGTAAAATCGCAGATTCAATTGCTTACAAACCTGTGTAAGCTCTTTTTATAAGTAGTATGTGTTCTATATATAGAGACAAAGATGTATTAATACACATCCAAAAATAGTCGGACCTTATTGAAGTTTGACTCCGAAAATAATTAATCAACTTAAAATATATACCATTTTAAAACAGTAGCTATATGTTGTTTTTTTCTTTAGATTGACTTGCATTTTCGAAAACTTTCAATGATTGATCCCTTTTTTTGCATAGAGTATTGATTGCAACCGGAGAGTAAGAAAGATTAGGGAAACTGTTTTAATAAAAAATAAAATCATGAAGTTTTCTTTTTTCACACACATGTCAAAATATTATATTTGTATGAAAATATGACGAATAAGAGAAATTTTAAGAAATCTAATAAAATATCTAAAATTGTTGCAAAAGAAAAAATTTTCGGACAATTATTGAAAGAAAAAGACAAATGTAAACTTACCAATATCTGTAAAAAAAGGTCGCGACATAGTCCCAAAGTTGCTATTTTTCAATCCAGCTTTTTATTCTCATACATAAAGTAATACATCAATCGAAATACAATGATTAAAAGAATATATTACTAACAAGGAGAATGCACAAGGTCTCTTGGGGTCACGAATTTAGTTGAAATTTTGTAGGATGGTAGATTTAGTTTCCCTGTTGATGTGAAGATATACGGTTATAGGGGCCTCTACTCAATAATTTTTTATATATTTGCAATTGAAGATGCGATTCACTCGTTAAATTTATTTCTGAAGCAAACGCGCGATTACACGTAATAGGTAATTCTGTACTAATTCGATGCTCGATATGCTTTTCGAAATCATGTTTCATTTGCTTTCCTGACAAGTTACACCATTGTACGGACAATGAAGGATAAGAGGCTGTGGTCATATTTTTATACTAATTCTGTTAATCTGATAAATATTTTATTCATTGTTTCCTTTCACAATTTGTTACAAGACACGAACAGGAGAAAAGCAGTTAAAGGGCTTACCTCCTGTTCTTCTTGCGAAATGCTTTTGTTTTGCAAGAAATATTCTGTGCTTATACGAATGATAATGACAAATAAAACTCTTATAACGTTTCTAGCCATTAAAGACATTTCATTTCCAATTAATTTAAACTCCATTATGTACATTGATATGTGTTTCGGTGGTTCATCATGAGGATCAAATCAGAGCAATTGCATTGGTTTAGTGGTATGTTTCACAATCGGTTCATCAACGATAAATCAATAAATGGTTAAATTTAAGTTTAATGACAAATGGAATGCATCTACACTATTTCACGTACAGAAGTACGTTCACGTACTCTGATCAAAACAAAGTTTTTAAAAGCAGCACCCTCTATACTGAGTTGGTTCTACTAATATGTAGAGAGAGAAATAGACATACAATTTTAAAAAAAATTATTCACCCTCCTCGGATTTGAATTC
Organism: Trichonephila inaurata madagascariensis; assembly: GCA_019973955.1. NCBI lineage: Eukaryota > Metazoa > Arthropoda > Arachnida > Araneae > Nephilidae > Trichonephila > Trichonephila inaurata. The sequence goes on along the minus strand of BMAV01009595.1, from coordinate 198,371 downwards.
GGCTCCTAACGACGAGGAATACCGATTCGTTTCTGCTACTCTAAACCCATTACATGTAATCATTTGCTTTAAAACTGAATTTAATGAAGGAATTGTGTATCTTTTCTAAATATCTTGCAAATATCTAAAAAATTATTGCGTAGTTGCCCTTATAAGGATATATCTTCATCCACAGGGAAACTAAATTCGCGCGTGACTCCAAGACCTTGCATTCTCCTTGTAAGCTAAAATTGAATTTTTTTTTTAAAAAAAAACCCGTTTTAAGTCATTTTTAGGGTAAGAAACTCGTGATTGATATCCTTAACTCAATAGTTAAAATGAAAGTAGTCGCATTCGTCGAAGAAACTGCTTAAAACGCCAATGTGAACAGAAACTTATACAAAGTACTATTTCTTAATCGCTCGCGATTTAATTGGTTAGCTATCTTTAATTGATTATTAATTAACGTCATTCTTGGAGGCAATATGAGGACTATTGGCGAATAAATTCATAATTTCGAATCATGATTAAGTGACAAGGACGATACTTATATAAAAATTTCTCTCCAAATTGCTGCACCACGCCAACGTAAAGGTTTTGAAATCCGACAGATTAACGTCTGTTATCTTTTTCATATTTTATTTGATTTTGTATTAACATCGAATCTTAGATAGATCTGTTGGCGACAGATCTCATAATTTTGAGCCCTCGATAAATGACGACGAGGATACCCGAGCTGCACCCGGCTCTCTCTAAAAATTTGTATACCACACTAATGTGAAGACTAAACCATGAGATATTTAATGTGTATCAGCCCTTCCACACAAGGTGGGTCTTCATCTTCAAAAGAATTTAATTCTACGATAAGAGAGTGCAAATGTACTTCAACATCAAGCACTAAAACTGAAGCTTTTAATAAGCTTAGAGGGACACGCACACACTCACAAAACTGAAGAAAAAGATTAAGAGGAAAAAAAGAATATTTCTGAGTTTGCTCTTAGAACTTACTAAAAAAATTTATATATAATCCTTGTGTACTTTAAATCATTATTTGCCGTCATTTAATAAGATTGAAAGAATTCTTTTCGAAAGACTCTGAAAAACTCCTTGATTATTAATTCAGTTGGATACTTGATCAATTTACATGAGATATATATTAATTTTCAATTTCCGATTCTTACATATTATACCGTTGACAAGTTTCGCCAAACGAAAAGTCATAATTAATTCAAAAAATGTCACCAAATTCTGCCATCGTTATTACTGTTTTCGAATGTTTTGCGGGAACTATTTGTGCTGTATATTGAAGCGTTTCGTGACTTCTTATAATTTGACGAAATTGGTCGATGGCATAATACGTCAATACCCGAATTCTTTTTTAAATGAAAAAGAACAGATAATTGATAAATAAAGAGAAGAAACACTGCGCATTTAATTTAAGCCTCTGATTTGCCAAAAATTTTCATTATGAATTGGGAAAGAATATATAAATTTGAAGAAAAAGACAATATTTTGATTTAATTTGCCTCAGGTTACAGGTTTTGTGGAATATGGAACACACAACAAAGGCTATTATAAACTTATCGAGCTCCTTATATAAAATAGTCTTATAAAACTTGGATCCTGCCTTAAGTCATTTTATTTCGAAACATAGAAGAAATAAGGAGCTCTGCAAACGAGAGCACCTCTCATTAAATTCTTATGAAGTGAAATTGTTTTAAAAGCAATTTCATAAAAAATAGTTAGCCTGTTTTCATTAGTAAAATAATTGCGATGTAAAATTATATAATTGATTCAAATATTTAATAAGGCAGAAATATAACAAATCTCAGAAGGAATTTCGGGGGTTCAAGGTGTGGATCATTATTTGAATGGATGATCCACGTTTAATCTGTCAGGATTCGAAATGCTCACATTGGGAGAATAGGGCGCCAGCTTAATTGTCATCCTCATCATTTGACCTCGATTCAAAATTACGAGGTCCATCACCAATAGCGTTAATCACGTGGTTATACAGTGACGTTAATATAAGAGCTCACTAACCCCAAAAAGAATTTCACTAACTACTTAGATGATTTAAAAAATCTACCGTCTATTCAGGAGTCTGTACTAAATTTTACACAAAATTGGGGGTTGGAATGAAGATAGTTTGCGCACCCAGTGGCATAACCAGGGGTATAGATACCTCAGTATCATTGATACGGGGCCTCCACGCTTTAGGGGCCTCAAAATGCATAAGCAAAGAATCGTAAAATGCCAAGGAAAAGGGCTCCCAACGACTTTTGATACAGAGCCCCTTCAGGACTAGCTAAGCAGTGAGCATAACATACACTCCGCAACCTTCACATGGCTGGGGGTGGGGAGCAGAAATCTAAAGGGTCCAAAGCCTTACAGAAGCCAAGTACCCTTTGTAAGATCCGGTTTGGGGCCCCAAACCTGACTGTGCCAAGGGCCCTAATATTCTCCGTTACGCCACTTTGTGCACCATTGTTTTATTCAAATAATTAACTTGAAATATTGGAATGCTAATCAATCTTAGGTAAACAGATTTGTCTTCAAAATATTTCTTTTTAAAAAAGATACATTCAGCATAAAACTTCTTAGTAATTCAAATACTATTGCTAATCAGTTGCATTGTCATTTATGTTTGTTTTTTTTGCGGCTTTTTACTTAATTTTACTTAATCTAGCAGCCCTTTTGTTACACTAATTAAAGTAAAACTAATATGAACATATTTATTCCAATGATTTGAGAGTTAAATTAGTTTCTAAACTTCTACTTTTTTTAAGGCTTACATTAATAATTTAATTGTTATGAAAAAGCTCTTTATATATAAATATAATTTACTCATGACCGCACACTGTGACTACTTGATTGCATTTCGGCTTATTTTTGTTGTAGAAGCGCTGGATGCTGGCATATTCGGTGTGGAGGTTGTGGAGAAGATTGGCTTCTCTCATCTAGCTTAACTCTATATTTCCTTCTATATTGAAGAAATGAACAATAACGTAAGACAAAGAAATAGACCTGTATTATCTCCTGGAATTTCTTCAAAGAATTCTTTGTTTCAAGATGAAGAATTCGGCAAAAAGAAATCTCTGCCGCTATTTCGAAACAAAATTTGGTTTTGGATTTTTTCAACTTACTTTACAATATTTCTCTTTGTATTATATTGTGATCTAGTTAGATTTCCAGCTCCAGTGTCAGTTGATTCTTTAAAACAATCCGAAGGATTTAGTGGTCTACGATTCAGTGAAGAAAGAGCTAGAAATTTTGTGGTGGAACTAAGTAGCATTGGACCAAAACCAACTGGAAGTTATGAAAATGAAGTAATTGCTGTAGATTATATCCTGAGACAGTTAGAATACATAAAAAGCCATACAAAACCTGTAAATAAGATCAGTATTGATGTACAAAAAACTAGCGGTTGCTTCAATTTATTAATGAAAGATGGAATGACATCTTGCTATCGTGATGTTAAAAACATTATTGCCCGCATTGGCCCTCAGACACCCACAAATAGAAGTATTGTGATTAATTGCCATTTTGATTCTGTACCCAAGAGTCCAGGTAATATTTTTCATTTTTGTAATCTTTTTAAAATTTTTTATTTTGTTATATAATACTGTGTGATTATTTCATATTAGTTTTAATTTTAATGATCAATGATAACTTCTAATGATGTGTTTCCTGGTATTCTATTAAATATTTTCTTTGAGAAATTATTTTTCTCTTATAAATTGAACATTTTAGAACAGGATTTGTAATATCTTTTAAAGAGATTTTTACAACTGTCACTTATGTTGAACTACACTTTTTTTTATTTTAAAAAGGTTATATCATTTAATTTTCCTATTCTATAATTCTTGGTTGTAAAATTTCAATTTGTATAGTTCTTGTAGAACAACATGCTTATTTTGGAGATGGTCCTTTCAATTAATAACTTTTTCTGTTATAAATCTAGAAATGTGATTAAAATTATATTTATTGATGAAAGTAAAGATGTAGTGTTAATTATTATGTTCGATGTTTTTAGGTGATTACTTTTAGAAGTATAAATTATTCTTAAATCGTTAAATTATATTTTTACTAAAGCATCAATGTTTCTTGAGGTTTAATGTTTTGTATTTCAGGGTCAAGTGATGATTTAGTTAACTGTGCTGTGATGCTTGAAAGTCTTATAAGTTTATCTCAGTCTGATTATGCTCTTCCAAATGAAGTGATATTTCTTTTTAATGGAGCTGAAGAAAATATACTTCAGGTACAACTTAATTAAATATCTTGCATTTTTTTTTATTAAAATCCTAATTGAGTCCCCTGACTTGTAGGGCTACAAAAAAAATTGTCCAAAATGGGCTAAAGGAGATTGCAAAAGTGAAAATAAAACAAGGAAATGTACACTAAAACCATGGGTTGTATAAAAAAACTGGTAGAAAAACCAGTTTGGATTGGGTTACATTTCCCTCCTAATAGGTGCAAAATCTTTACAAGATGTGGTTAATATTTTTTGTCATCAAATCAGGGGGCTTGGTTAAGATCTAACCTGTTTTTGGCAAGAAAAAGTATGAATATTGGTTATTTCTGCTTATATATATATATTTTTCAATCTTGTGAAAAGAAGACATGAAAATTTCGGTGAAATTGTCGAATCGGCCGCTTCTCCGCCAAATTTAGAAAAATAACGTATTTGGCACGTTTTTGTCAAAAACGACTTCTCCTTCACTGGAGAACAAATTCAGAAGGGTTACCAGATTTAGCGCATTTATCGATGTGGCGAGAAAACACTTGGCGTTAGAAGCGGCCGATTCGACAAATCAACCAAAATTTCTATGTTAGAAATGGTTGATGGTTCTAATTGTAAAAGGTCTGATACGCAAGTGAAAATAAAGTGTTAAGAAATTAAAAACATTTTTATTCTAATTTTGGCTCAATAATTTAAAAAAAAAGAATAAAAATTGCAAATTGCTTATACTGATTGTAGATAGCCTTATTGTAGAATGAAGTGCAATTAGTTTTATAAAAGAATTACATAAAAAAAAATCAGTGATTTGTCTGTTGAAAAATATTGGGGAAAATAAGATGGTAAAATAATCAAAAAACTTTCAAATTTATATTTTTTGGTTACAGGGTTGGTGACTGCTTTTCTGAGCTGTCAACATGAGTGCTCTTGACCTTATTTCATAAGATATGTTCACTACAAATACAGCTACTCATACAGTACGGTGGTAGTGACATTGATTGTTGGACCTGGGTTTGAAACCCAGAGAAGTCATGGATGTTTGTAAATGTATAGTGCCTTTTTAGACAGGGGGGTACTCTAAATAGCTGTCAAGCTGTAAGTCCTCTTGTAAGGTTGGAGGAAGGGGAAGAGAGTTGGGAGGTCCCTGATCACCCCACATGGTGACTGATCTCCCTCAAAATTGTGGTGGAATCGAACCAAATTGCACTGTCACCTGTATGGTGCTCAAAGCTACGGTTAATGACAGGTATAAATGTAGCCCTTTGCTACAATTAATTTTGCGGGCCTTGACCTGATATTACTGTCAATCAGGTGGCTTAAGTAACAACAACAACTACAAATACAATGATAGCACAGAGTTTGACATGCTTCTTATAACCAGTAAGCTTGGTTTTTTTGGAGAGAAGGGGGGGGGGGTATATAAATAAATTTTTTGTAAGGAAATGATTGTTTTCTTGTGTCATTGTTTTAAAGTTATTAAGATATGTTATTAATACATATTATGTTTTTTTTTTTAATTTTTTTTTTATCTCAATGTGAAATATTTATTTGTCATGATTGAAAAATGCAGTTATTAGAAAATTTCTTTTTGTTAAAACATTCTGTTTCTTATTTATGAAAAGAATTTGTATTTGTAAATTGCTTAAAAATATGCAGATGAGTTAAGAAGTTAATTATGCAAAAGATTAGAAAAGAACTGGCTAATGTACCAAGAAAGTATACATTTTGAAAAATTGTTGCTAACCTATCATGATAACTAGAAGTCACAATTTTCATAATTCATCAAATTAGATTTGACAACTCAACATTTCCATAGCTGTAGCAATCCTTTTTGTGCTGAAAACAATTGTCATAAGATCCT
>BMAV01009595.1:147820-192191 GCA_019973955.1 Trichonephila inaurata madagascariensis | reverse complement strand
CCCCCCCCCCCCCCCCCCCCCCCCCCCCCCCCCCCCCCCCCCCCCTCAAATAATTTAATGGTTTGTGTATTGTCCTAATAAAAATTTTAGGTGTGAAAAAACTTAGCCTACATTTTTAACTGTCCATTTTAAAAATGACTTCCCAACTCTAAAAAAATACCAGGAATTATTTTTGATAAATTTTTAGCAAAACCTTCATTATATTGTAATGAAGGTTAAGAGGTTATACAGATTATTTTTTGTTAAAGAATTTTTAAAAAATATATTTCTTGAAAAATTTTTAAAAAACATAAATATTTCTGGCAAAAGTTTTCTTTTTCTTTTTTACTTTTTGAAAATTAATTAATTGTAAGTACAAAATTTTTGTTAACTATTTTAAGTTTAGTTGTAAAATAAATTAATTTGCAATTAAAGTTTTGTTTAACTTTATATTATTTATATATGTGTAAAAATCATCCTTGTTTGAAACTTGATTTTAACAATGAATTTATTTAAATTGCCACATTTATTGATAGGCTGGTCATGGTTTCATAACTCAGCACCCATGGGCTAAAACAGCTGTTGGATTTGTTAATATGGAAGCTTGTGGAGCAGGAGGAAAACAAATGTTATTTCAAGCAGGTAATACATTTTAAGTCATACATTCAAGTTGGTGAAAATATTTATTTAGACTAGGGGGTGGACAACTAAAATAACCTTGTGAGCCAGCCACTTCAGAAAAACATTATAATCCTGCGGGCCACATATAAAAATATATATCTTTATATTAGATTTGGACCAATTACAAACATTTATTGGAGTGAAAATTTAAAACAGAATAAATTATTATTATTGCTTTGATTATTTTTCATGTATACAAACATAGATAATATAATAGTTACAATGCAATGATCAAGTAATGTTTATTTAAATAATGAAATATTTGTTTCTCAATTCTTTCACTTAGCTTTTGCAAGTCAATCTCAATGCATGTATTGGTACATTGTAATTGATGTTGGAGGTTTTCGTTTGATAAGTTGGAGTGCAATTTATGTTTGATAAATTTCATTTTCGAAAAGAAAAATTTTGTGGTGTAAGTTGGAATGATGTTTAAAACATGATGCTGCGAGGTATTGCTGCAATGCAATGTTGCCCACTTCTAAGTATCTATAAAAACAGAAGCAACATGATAAAATAGAAACAATTATGGGATATAATTGTTACAAAACACTACTGATATAAAAAAAATATTGCATAAAATAATTGTATTTTGTAAAGTAAAGAATCTTGTGGGCTGCGGGGGCCACCCCTGATGAAGACTTTAGATTTTATTGGTAATATTTTTGACATTCTAAGAATTCCTGTCAAGTATTCATTCTGTTTGGCTAGACCACCAACAGTCTCTACAATTTTGGGAAAACTGAAAAAGGAGCGATGAAAGAGGATTTGCAGTTTAGGTGTACAAAGTTGTGAAGAAACTAATACCAGTTAGTGCTCCACAATACCCACCACAATCCACCCACATTAGGAAGCAGTCTCAGGTTAATAACAGATGTCATTTGTATCCTACATGCTGCATTCACAGGACCTAGCATTGTGTAAATTTTTTATACTTCTAGAAATGAAATCAAGCTGAAGATATGTTAATTCAACACCATAGAGAAAATTCTAGAGGAAACACACTAGGCCCTTAAAGGGCTTACTACTGCAGATGTATTAAAGGGTTTGCTGTATTGATACAAATGGTGATTACTCTGAAGGAGACGAATTTTGATTGGAAATAAGAACTTTTCAAGAATTTATTCTTTGAACTTTTTGGATGGTAATTCATATATAGGATTATTGGCATTTATTTGAAGCAAATCCTCTGCTGTACTGTGAACCCACTTTATTACTCACAGGAGAGAGTTTGCATCAAAGTATCCAAGTCCTGCATTAATTTAGGCCCAGAATGTGTAGTAATGTTGTAAACCTTTTTTTTTTTTTAAAAAAAAACTCATCTATGTAAGGTAAAAATTTTTCAAAACCTATGGGAAGATTTGTGGTACTTGAACACTTATCTTTAGTTGTACTGCAACAGTGGCTCTCTTACAGTAATACTCAGTAATGTATGCTTGAATTTGTGAAGATAATTTATACACATTCCTTTATAAAAGTCAAACATGCCAAAGGTTTTGCTTATAAAGATTTTTTTTTAACAAAATAAACTTTTGCATTATATTTGTATTGCTGAATCTCCTAAGTAACTTATCTCACTATCTTGGCACCTTTTGAAGTTTATTGGGGGGAAAAAAAACCTTCACTTTTTATTTATATATATGTGGAACAATGGAAATGAGAAATGAAAACATTGGAAAGAATTGTTTTTGCATATTGCAGTGGTTTTTGGACATTAAAAGGATTTGATTTCCCTCAGAAATGCAAAATCCAAATACTCTGGTTTGAAAATATTGGTAAGTTTTGATGCATTCAAAATTCATTTGACACTAGTTTTCCATTTGAATTTATTTCTGCAGAGAAAGTGAGTGATATGGTCTCAACTTGTAATAATAATTTGAAAGCAAAATTTGGCAATATGGAATTGCCCCAAATTTTGGAATTTAATCAAAATATATATCCTTCTAAGTGGTAAAGCTCAAGGGATTTTAATTTTTTTTATTTTTACAAAGTTTAGTTTTCGGTGTTCATAATGAAAAAGAGTAAGTATGAAGCTATAATCTCTAGAAGAGGGAATGAGAAAAACTACATTTAATTTGATCCATGATTTGAGAAAATACATGGTGATTTGTTGGCTCATTCATTCCATTAATTTTATGTTAATGAATAAACAATTAGGAAATGGATTTGTTTAATTATTCTTTTTTATTTGAATTATATCATACTGATTTTGTTATACAATGTTTAATGTTAGAGTTTCCTTAAAATACTATATTATGTATGCTTAAAAATTTATTTTCCAGAATTAATAAAAAGAAAAAAAATCTGTTTTTATACAAATGAATGAAAAAGTAATTGAAAGTTAATAATTCATGATTAGGTAATTTAATTAAAAATCAAATTTAAAAACTTTTTTTCATTTTTATTTTGTGTTATTACTTAAAGTTAAAAAGTAATTTCTTTCTAATATTTAAAAAAAAAAACCCATTTTTTAAATAAGTTTAAATTATCTCCAAAACATTTCAACCGATAAATGTTAAAATCATTGCTGTTGATTTTATGTATAGGCGAGTTCCAGATTATTTATTTCAGCAGAGCAAACTCTTTTAAAACAGTTTTTGATTAATGTTTTTAATATTAATATATGTAAAATTTTGTCAGTGAATTGGCATTCATCTTTAGCTATAACCAAACTCTTGTAATCAAACTTTATCATTGCTTACATTCAATGTATATAATATACAAACAAAATCAATGAACCATCACCAGTTTTATAAAATTGGTTATGCTAACAGACATTTTGCATTCTTACATATATGTATATTTATCCTAAAATTTTTAACTCTTGCTTAGTTTTTATGCTAAAAAAATAGTTTTTTTTAAATTCAATAATGTGTTTGTGCCTTAAATATAACAAAGCCTTTTTTTTCTGGTATTTTGAAATAGGGTACTGACGCTTTTGAATAAAAAATAAAACAGCTTACATTTGCATAATTTTAAGGCTACATTTTTTATTCTTAATGAAATTTTTTACTGCAGAAAAAAATATTGTAATGTTGAATTTTAACTAAGTACCCTAGTAAAGAATATTTTTGCTCATCATATGTCTTTAAAGTAGATTATGAAAGTTACTAACAAAGCAGTTCTGTTTGATGTAAATTTTTAAATGTTTCACATCTAATAAGTATGTGTTTATTTGTGATCACACAGTGAACTAAATGCTATGTTTTTGAATTAAGACACTTAGTCACTTATTTTTTTGTATGTAATATAATTTTTTTTTTATTTAGATAGAGAAAAGACATGGCTTCTCCTGGCATATGCTAATAATACACCTTTTCCACAAGGCTCTGTTATGGCACAAGACATCTTTCAAAATGGCCTTATACCTTCAGACACAGATTATCGAATATTTGATCAATTTGGAAACATTCCAGGTGAGAACAAGTAAAATAAGTAAATTCTTTGCAAGAGTGGAGTTTTTCTAAAAACAATTGGCGATTTTGATATAAAAATTAGGGGGGAAAAATGTTTAGATTCTGCAGATTTAGTCAGTTAAAAGAAAATGATCTTTGTTTGGAAAAAATTATATTATGTCACTTTTCCATAGGAGATTCTGTAAAAAAAATTGAAGATATGACACATGCGGTAAAAATAAGTCGTACTTTTTTGCCTTTGTAAATTTTTGAATTTAACTAGTGGAAAATTTAAAGATAAATATATTTTTTGCTGTATATATATTTTCAAAGATTCTCTGCTGAAATGGTGTTGTGGTGGGAAAAGATTGTCTGCATAGCAAGAAAAACTATATGTTTAATAATGGTAAATGAATAGAGGAGTGATCTTGGTGACTGATTTGACTGCCAAATTTGGTGGGAAAAATAGATGTTTCAGGAAAAATTCAGGAAGGTCCAAGATTAGTAGTCCTTGAGAAGCCACAACCAGCCTATATAAGACAAAAAAGCAACAAATCAGTCAGAGATAATAGTAGACTGTGCCTAAGCAGAGAATATACTTAATATTAATTTTTAGCCTAATTTCTTAATTATAGTTAGTTAAAACCAAGAATAATTTATTATACAGATTACCTTGATAAAGCTTTATGTATAATGGATTATAAATTGAATAGCAATATTTTTATTATTAAAAGGAGAAGCATTCCTTTTTTTTTTCATTAAACTTTCTTTCAGGAATATCAATGTCCTTTTTTTGGGTGGTGGTGGTAGGGCTAATCCCCATCTGGTCTAGTGAAACTAGACCAGATCCATGAGCCCATAAATCTGTACAAAGTCTAGGAACAGCTGGAGGGAAGCAACAGCCTCTTCACAGGAAAACCCCCGACATTGCAGAATGTGCTGAGGAGAAAAAGGACTGATGTTACATTTGATGTAATTTGGGAAGCTTCTTTTGCCTCCTTCAAAATTCATGCATCTCAGTTGACCAGTAGAAAATCGCGAGAATGCCGTCATCATATGATCTGGAACCCTTGAATGATATGGCGGATCCAGGGTGTCTTTGAAAGTACCATGGGTGTACAGGAGGAACTATCCAGGCTCTACATATTCTTTAGCCCTGTAGTAGATCTCAGTCGACGTGAGGACCATGTGGTCTTTCGGCTGGTAGCCGTCTTCGCAAGGTCATCCGCTACTTCGTTTCCAGACAGGCCTACATGAGAAGGGACCCACTGTAGTTGGATAGGGTGCTGATCTGAAAGCTGTTGAAAAAGGTGTAGCATACACTTGCTGGTGCTGTCGCTGATAGATGGCCAATTCGATAAATGTTGGATGGAGGATCGGCTGTTTGTCAGGATCCAAATTTCAGAAAAATCTTAGTCTCTTATGTTGTTAATTAATGAAAGACCACTCATGATAGCTATTAGCTCCGTTTTAAAGACAGAAGTTTGGTCAGCATTTCTCTGAATTTTGATCACTCGGCCAGGTAGTTCAATTAAAACTCCACTGTCAGTAGTATTTGTCTCTCCCTTACTGCCATCAGTATAGATCTTGACTGCAACCAGTGGAATTCCATCAATCACCTCCAGAGCCAATTGCTTAATAAGTTCAGGGTGGTCAGACATTTTATTGACATTGGGCATTAAATCATAATGGAATGTGACTCCCCTGGAGTCCAAGGACAGGGTTGATGAATGAAGTCAGGCAGTGGTGTTTTGCATTAAAACTCAGGTTTTGTGCAATTGCCAGGGAGAAGGGACTATTTTGTTTAAGCCTTTGATTATCTTTCCAATGTTTTAAGTATTGAGAGGTTCTATGCTGATCACCATAACTGACCAGTTTGTTGAAGTACTTGGTCAAACAATAGTTTCTTCTCATATCTAGAGGCTGAAGGTCGAACTCATACAGAACTAAGTTATTAGGACAGCTGTTACGAAGGCCTGCGGTGATACTAGCTGCACTCAGCTGTATTCTTTCAAGTTTTTGAAGGTTAGAATCAGAGGCACTAAAGAAAATGGCAGAACCAAACTCCAAAACAGGTCTAATTAAAGTTGTATAAGTAATTTTCAGAATAGAGGCATCACCCAATTATGCCCAGAGATGTATTGTAACATATTTAGGCATTTTCTACTTTTATTAACCAAATCCTGTATAAGGGGATAGTTTGACAGCTTCTGTTGGTCTGGAAAACTGGAGCACCTTGGTAAGATGTTAGCATCAGAGGTAGAAGACTGACTTCGCTCCTTCACCTGCAGACCTTAGCTGAGCTTAGTGGAATGGCCTTCATGCCTTGGGTGACCCTGCCAGGAGATTACTCTCCCAACATACATCACTTGTTCTGCCCAGGAACACCCCCTCGCCGGCTAAAAAGTACACTTTGAGGTGGTTGCAGGACTTGAAGGTTTTGTTTATAGTCATATTACTCTTAAGTATTTGTTTTAGTTTATGAATATTATAACTATGTATGCATATATATTTGTATTTATATATGTATGGATGGATACATGTGTGTATGCATGTTTATGTGTATTTTCGAATACTAATCAGATTTTTTATTCTTTAAATGGAATATTTCGTTTTTAGAACATTACTCTTTAATCAATTGCTAAAATTTTTTGTGAATGTAATAATGTTGAAATTTATGATAATTACATAATGTGCACCAACTACATTTTCGAAAGAAAATTAAACCACACTTATGATTTTTTCATATATAATTTCAGATTGATTTGATGCTTGAGCAAATTTTGTTATTTATTTGTATATCATGATATATTTTATATTAATTAAAGCATAACAATATTGTCTGAAAAATGACAGCTTGGCTTTTCAGTTAGTTTGATTTGAATAGAAACAAAGAATTAAGATAGCATTTAAACTGCTTAAGTTATTCAAGTTATTATTTAATGTTATAAAAAATTTCAGAGGTGAAATCAGGTAAAAGGATTTCATACTCTTTGTATTGTAAAGTACAGGTGATAAATCGCTAAATGTTATTATCAGCCCCAGATGGAATGTCTCAACTAACACTATTTCCTCACATTTATCATATTATGTTTTGTATTAATTTAGCGAAATTAGCAATAAATAACTATTTTATTAGTCCATAATTTGTGTTACTGTTTGTCAAAATTTGCACTCAGTTAACTGAAAAGTACTAGTTTTTTTTAATAACTCTGTATTACATAGGCTCTTTTATTAAAAAAAATTTAGTTATATTTTCTTTATGTATCAAGATTTAATATTCCTTAATCAATTGAGGGCAAAATTAACATTTCAACAGAAACAAAGAAGACATATTTTATGTCAAATAAATCATTTTTTAACTTTGTTTTTCAATCTGAAATTATTAGATGTGTAACCTTTTCATTGCATGGCCACAGTAGCCTAGTGGTCAAGATAATGCATTTGTGGCCAGCGTGTCATGAGTTTGAGCCTAGTACCGCTGAACACCCGCCATGTGGAGGGTGGGGGGCAATGCATGTTTAATTTGTTGATGTTCAAATGTTCTTTTATTGTTATGGTGTGAAAGTTAGGAGAGGTGGTGCCAGCTCAGGTCTTGTCCTCGTCACTTGACCATGGTTTAAAATTACGAGGCCTGTTGCCAAAAGCCCTTGAATAGCTGAATAGTACGATACTAATATTTGTTCACTATACTAATATTTGTTCACTCACCTTTGCATTGCTCTTTTAATGGACATTTTTACAATTTTGTACATCCTAATACAAAATTCGATACTAATGCAAAATTTAAGATAGTCTCTATATTTTTTAATAATGTTAATCATTTTGTATTTTAGTTGTTAAAATCAATGATAAAGCAATATTTATGAAATAACTTTAAATTAACCTGTACCAATAAAAGTAGTTAAATCTATATTTATATATATAAAGTCGCTGTAGTATTAAAATACCAACAGTGTTGAGCTAGTATTTTAAATAAATTTTCTAAAGATTCCTAAGTTTCAGTTTTGCTGCACTTGCCATAATTCAATATACAGGGAACCTCTAATTAACGTAGTCGCTAAATTCTGAAAAAAAGTTTGTTATATGGAAAATTTGTTAAATGGAGATCCATCTTTTAATATACTTTAAAGACTATATAAAACAAATTTTATATTCATAGACTCTACATATTATTTTAAAAAGTTTCACACACATTTTTTGAAAATTGATATCTATTCATTTTATATACTTAACCCATCAAAAAGAAATCTGCAAGAAAACAAGGGGGGGGGGGAGGAAGCATTGTCCAAAAATACACTGTATTTTTAATTTAAAAAAAAGTTTTATATTAAAATTAACAATTTTTTTAGCAACATTTTATAATTTTAAGTTAGTACAAGTAATTTTAAACATGCATTATTTTATACCAGTAATTTTAAGCATACACTACCACATGTGTCCTCAAATTTAATTATTGATAAAATCTGCTAATTTTACTTGAGATTTTATTTGAAAAATTATGGCAATTTCATTGCCCTAGGTGATTTAGGCACCTAGTAAAGCCCGTTCAAGGCCATTGATTACCATAAAATATGTTAAAAGAGAGGATAATTTGAAAAATGCCCGGAAGTATTTTTAACATAAGGAGGAAAAAAAAAAAAAAAAAATCAAATAACAATAAAAAAAAAAAAGTTCATTAAATAGAAAATGAAATTTACAATTTGGGGGTTATTTTATGAAGAAAATAATAAAACGTTCTTGATTCCTGGAAAAAATTTGTAAAATAAAGAAATTTGCAAAAAAGGGGCTCGTTATGTGGAGGTTTGACTTTTTATATAAATTTATTTAGAAATGTAATTAATGTTATAAGAGTCCAGAATTTTATTGATATTGGTCTATAATCAATAGACTTAAGACTTTTAGTTTAAGAATTTGATTTGCATTTAATAATTTTTTAAATTTCATTACATTACAGAAGAGAATATCTGTAATATCAATAAATAAGCCTAATTGTATCAAAATAATTTTATTGTCTGTTTGTCATGTAAACTTTACATTTCTTTTGTAGGTCTGGATTTTGCTTACGTTAAAAATGGATATGTGTATCACACAAAATTTGATGTAACAGAAGCAATTACAGAGGGTGCTATACAACAAGCTGGTAAAAATTACTTTTGCTTAGTTGCACTTTTCTATTAATAAATATTTATTATATTATAATAAAAAATGATTGTTTGAGCTAATTTTCTTTATATTGTGAATAATTCAAATATAATTAATCTTATGTGAAGACTATGTAAATACAATTAAGTACAATAATATTATTGTATTTACATTGTTAAAATGAAATTTTGTTTAATTGACATCAGATTGTATATATATATTTCTTTTGAACAGTAATGAAGTCTTAATTTCACAACTTATAGAATAAGATTAATGTATAGATTGTTTGAAAGGCATATAAAATTATTATTATAAATCTTCTTAAAAATCCAATTTATTTTGATTTTAAAGTTTAATATTGAAATAAATTAATATTTTTTTATATGTAAGTTTATATATTTTATATATATGTCTATATTTTTTGTATCTGTTAATTGAAATTTTTTTCCTGCAGGTTTAAATCTCCTTAACCTTATACACAATGCACTGGTATCTCCAGATATGAAAAAAGTGGACGAACAGACTAAAATGAATCTTGTATTTTTTGATTTTATGGGTCTCTTTATGGTAGTATATCGTGTAAGTGTCGCAACAGCAATTAATGCCCTTGTTGTAGTTCTCAGTCTTGTGGATATGTTTCTGAAAAGCAAGAGATCAGGTATTAATATGTTTATTATTATATTATTGCTGGTATGAAAGGGAAAAAAAAGAATTTAATTAAATGCTGAATCTTATGTTGTTTGGATAAATTTAACATACCAGTTGCATATTTCTTAAAATGTCAAATAAGAATTGGTCCCTGATTAAGTTAATTTATCAATATATTGTAAATGGATGGAGATTTGAAACAATGCATAGATTTTATAGCAATTTTATAATAAATTTAATGAGAAACATAATTTGACAAATTGCTAAATAAAGAATAAAAAAAATGAGCACTAGCTATAATTTTATTAAGTTCTTAAATGGAAAACATAAAAATAAAGAAATTTTCTAAGATTGATGTATTAGGGTAATTAAAAATTTTTTTAAATCAAAAAAAGGTAAAAAAAGTAATTCTTCAGATAAACACTGTTTTCTAATTGTGCCATGTTAAAGATGTAGTAGAATTACTTTTCTTTTGTATCTCATATCCTGCATCAGATAATGACCAGAATTAAAGCTTACAATTGAGTGCCAACCATTTTGGCTCAAAGCCAACTTGTTTAATGGTATTAGTGGCAGGTGGCCAGTTTTTTTTTTTTTTTCTCTTTATGAAGTGATACACTGAAAGTAATTTAGCTTTTTATACCTGGTGGAAGATGCTATGAATGAATGGAATGTGTTACATTGAATAACTTTAGCACACACACTTTGACTCAGAAATTGAAGAGAGTATTTATAATCTCATATTTCAAATTTATATATTAGTGTATAATTATTATTATAAATTGAGAATGCATTAGTTTTCAAAAAAATAATTTTTAATTTTTGTTTTCATATGGGGAAACAATTTCAAACTTTAAAAATTTCAAATATAAATTAATAATTAGAAGTTGAATGGGGAGAAGAGATATATACTTTCCTAAACAATAATCACTTTTTAATTTTGTGTTTGCTGAGAATTGCTTGCAGTAAAATTATTTTGCACATTTTTCATGGCTTAAAATCTTTGAAACATTTTAGGTTTGTCATTTGTATTATACTATTTTTTAATACAAATATGTATTATCTTTGGAAGTATGAATACACAGATGGATTATATACTAAATTAAAATGTTCACTGCCTCCAAAAGGAAACTTGTTAATTCTTCAGTAACATTATTTAAACAACAACAACAACACAAAAACAAAACTTGTTAAAGCTGAATTTTTAATGTATTGTGAATGTATTCTAAAGTAAAATTTAATTTATAAATAAAGTTTTGTTTGAGTTGTTAACACAGCAATAAGTCTGGGGTAATAATGCACATTTGAAAAAATTCATTACTTTGTTTTGCATTGATAGGTGTCAAATACATGTTGCATGTTTTGATCTGTGTTTTTACTGTATGCTATTTTTGGTTTTAATAAATTGGATGAATTGTAAATATAATTTTAACTCTTCTTTAATTAAATACACATAAAATATAGGTTTTTTTAAGTACTAATATTTTTTTTTTACCTAATATTACAGAAAATAACCTTACTCCATTTAACTGTAAATATAAAGTTGTATACATCAATGTTTAAAACATCTCTTAATATCATTGAAATCATAATAAAGAGGGAAAAAAATGTTCATATATGTGATATGAAAATTCCTGTTTTCATTTTTTTAAAAATTGTTTTATTGTATAATTGCTTGTTTCTTATACAGATTAAATTTAAAATGTTTCAAATAAAATTTTCAGTATAATTGTGCTTTTTCATGTTTTATGTTTCAATTTCTTTCATATCCAATTATTTGTAAAATTGTCATTGCAGGTTTTCAAAGAAGTTACATATTTTAGATGTTTTCTCAATAAAAAAACATTCATAATCAAATTATCTTGATTATTAAAATTATTGTGGAATTAATTTTTCTCTTATAAATATAAGAGAAATTTCTTATCATAAAAGTAATTTTCAATACATTTCAATTATAGTTTGCATGTTACTATTTATATGTATTATTTAACATCTTTCTGGGATGCATAAATAATATAGCATTTTATGAAAGAAAAAAATTATTAATAGTATTAAGTATAAACTTATTCTATCAATATTTATAATTCTTTCATAATTTCAGGTATGCCTTTACGAAAACGAATACTTCTAATTGGAAAAACTTTCATATTTTTGATAATGAGCTTAATTGGAGCATATGTATTTTGTGCATCAATTGCTGTTGTACTTGATATTTTCAATGCAACTATGTCATGGTATCGCTCACCTTATTTGGTTGCGGGTTTATATGGCTGTTCCTCTTTAGCTGCATTAATTTTCATCCATTCCTTAACTACAAGTAAAGATGAAGTGAGTATGGGGCAAATATTTTATTACATTATAATTTAAATTTTTAGAATGTACATATGAAGAATTATAGTAGGTCATTGATAAAGGGTATAAGCTATGACAGATAATGTTCAAGAAAACTATAATTTTGAATTTATATTCCACCAAGCAATTTTGCAAAGTAATAAATGTTGCTTCATATAAAATGTAACTTATTCTGAGAGGCTCTTTATTGAGAGGAAATTATATAGGAGAATATGATATACCATTTTGGATATTACCTTAATCATTTGACCATTGTTCAGAATTGCATGGTTCATTATCAGAAGTCCTTGTATAGCTTTAAAGGTGAAGTTAAATAAAAAAGCTTTAAAAGTGAAGTTAAAGAAAACTAAAACACTTATAATTTGATCAGATTTGGTAAATTAACTATTTATGACAAGTTTTTTAGGTTTTTTTTATATTCTGTTTTAAAATGGATTGTTACAATTAATTTTTAAACATAGAACACTTACATCCTAAATTTTTAAACTCGGCTATTAAGTGATTTAAATGAAGAGTGTCTTAACTGAAATGGAATTAGATCTTTTATTTTTTCCAAATTCATTTTTTTATTTAATTTATTTTATCATCATAGAAAAAAACCTATTAGAGACTATGATATGCAATGATAGTTTAAAGTTAGACTATTTTTTCATAATGTATGAATAACAATGTTTAATAACTAGTAAATCTGTATTATATGATGCACTATTTAAAAATGTGATTCAAGACTACACACAAGCTTTTTGCTAATAACCAAGGCAATTTTTTTTTAAAAAAATTTGTTTGTAGCTAATGTTCCTCATCTGTCTCAGTTTGTTAATATGCATGAAATAACAATACAAAAATAATGTAGTTTTAATATCTAGCTTAACTATTCTAACAAAAAAACATAGCATCATAGCTTGTTTGTCACAACTGCATTACTGTACAATAAATTTTAAAAAAAAAGGATGTTTTTTTTATACAGATATGTATTTTAAGGAACAAATTAAAGTTCTAAATGACTTTTGAATTGAAAATAACAATATATAAATTACAATTAAAAAGATAGCAATTACTTAATCTAGTTAGCAATAGTCATTTTATGAAAAATATTACAGTTCATCCATAGATTATTAAATAAAAACTTTTTTTAAAGTTTGACTGTTACTAAAAGTTGCAATTCTAAATTTGAATAATTAAGATGATTCATTAGATATAAAAAAAAGGTTTTAATGATAATGTCTTAAAATGAAATTTAAACATTACAAAACCTTCATATATATTATGTTAAAAATAATGTTGCTTAATTTTATACAAAAACAATCTTTAAAATAAAGTTCTTAATTGTACATATCATTTTTAGAATTTCGGGTTGTCTAGTTTTATTTAACCCCTTAATATTGTATAACAGTATGTATACATAGTACTTGGTTTATTCCTTATATGGGGGGGGGATTTAATTTCCATTTTACTTTACTCTTATTTTTGCAAAGGTTATAAATTACATGTTACCTGTACAAGACTAATGAATTAACTATTTACTGATCCAATTACTGTGTTAAATAACTTGGTTTGTCATTAATGGGTTTCTATGATTTATGTCAAGATTAGCATTTAATTCTTTCTTTTTTCCTTACATGTTATGAATCATAAACACATTGTAAAAAACTTTTTATCAAATACTCTTGTTTATGCCATCCACTGTACCTTACATTATGTTAAAAATTTTGATTAGTTTTTATGTAAGCTTTATTATTTTTTAATGGTGGATTTCCATTCATTATTTATTTTTTAAGTATTTGGGATATAAGGACGTATGTAAATATTTTGATTTTACATTTGGATATAAAATATTTTGATGTCTTGTCCTGTTAATGCAAGTGCTTTTTTTTCTTCATTTATATGTATTATATTAGCTATTTATGTATGATATCCAACTACTATTTTTTGTAGACTTTGCGTGAGAAGTGGGTTAAAGAAGATATCTACTTTGATGCTGCTCGTTTATTATGGATAAGCTGTCTGATTGTTCTGGAATTAGCTAAAATCAATTCGTCCTTCATTTGTTGTGCTTGGGCACTGTTTCCTTTGCTTATTCGTGGTGTTTTGGGCAATTTTTTCAATCTAGTTGGCCCAAAAGGTAAATGTTATTTTATTTAATTATGATTCTATTAAATTTTTCTGAATTATTTAAAAATTCTAAATTTCTTGTTCAGACTGCACTGTTGAGAGTTTATAACTAACCATATGAATTCGATAATGTTTATTCTAAATGTATGTTTTATGAGGATTTATTTTTTTGTCTCTTATTTTTGTGTTTTCAGGCTCTCAAGCATCTCATTTAACAATACATATTTTCATGCAACTTATTCCATTATCTTTGTTATTGTATTGTGGATGGTCCATGTACACAGTTTTCATTCCAATAATGGGCCGTATTGGAGCCATGATTAATCCAGATTTATTGGTTGGACTTTTTACTACAGTTTTAGTTTTCTTCTCTACATCTTATATGGTGAGAATATTTTTCCTAGTTAAAAAATAGATTATATTATTAAATGAAATTAAATATAAGAGTTCTTATAATGAAATAAATTTTAAGCTTTATCTTATTCCAATTACTATAAAATCCAGCATATAACATGCACTTTTAGCACAAAAAATGCAATCAAAATTTATGGGCGCGCATTATATGCTGTGTATTAAAGTGAGATCTTGAAAAATAAGATAAGCATAGAAAAAATTAGCCTTCTACAAATATCGAAATACTGTTTATTTAAAAGAAATGACACTCCTTATGAACTTAGATGGTTGTTTCTATACCTTGTAATAATACCTTAAATAAATTGCTTCAAAACACAAGAGCATTGCATATATACATTTCAGGTTTCTTCGTTAAAAAAAAGGAGGTGCGCATTATACGGCGAACATACCTAAAAATTAAAAATTACAGCTTGAAAGTATTGTGCGTGTTACACACCGGATTTTACGGTAATTGAGTTATATTTCAAAACTTAATTATATTAAGTGTCTGAATAGTTCCAATAAACTCTTTTTCTTATATCAATACATGCCATCGAAATTTCAATTTTTGACGAAAATGTACTCTCAATAAAATTTAAGAAGACTTATAATAATTTCTTGATAAGTAGTGTTCTGTAAATAAAACATTTATTTATTGATATAAAGATAAATAATTCTAAAAACTATAACGAACACAACTATATTAAATTCTATTTATATAACATGTATTTTTTAAAAAAGAATTTTTATGCTGATGTACGTAATGTTTACGAAGTTATGTAGCAATATTTATACATATATATTTTAAAAAAGCACTTAATTTTTGGAACCCTGCATTTTTAATTAACTTTATTAACTAAGGTTTTAAAAAGGCTGTAATGCAATAATTAGGGAATACTAAGCATAAACTTATTTTTGGTTTGATATAGGGAAGAAATCCATTTTATTTTTAGATGACACAAGGTATGAAAACAAATAATTCTATTTTTGAAGAATTTACTTGCTGATAATATTCAAAATAATATTTTTCACTTACTGGAGTGATATATTGTTCTTAAAACAAAAATTGTTTAAATTAATGAAAAAATGCAAAAAGTGTAAAAAAAAAAAATTCTTTTAAATTTAATTTTATTATTTAAAATTAAAATAAACGTTACATTACCTTTTTTTTTTTTTTACAAAACTAGTGTAAGGAATTTTGGATTGCAAAAATGTTACTTTTCTCATAGAAGATTAGTATTTATTTTACAAATATATCAAGTAGCATAAACGCAAATTTCTTTCAACTTCTTCATATTTGGAATTTTATTTTGATTATAATTTGTTTTTCGTTTTGTTATTTATAAGTAAGCAATATAATTTTGTTTTTAATTTTGAAATTTCATTGAAGCATTTAATGAATCTATAATAATTCCCTTATTATAGTTTTCCCTCATTCAAGTGTTGGCATCTCCTCGTAAAGTAATAATATTATTATTGTTTATTGTTGCTACAACTGTGACTCTAGTCTGTGTAACACCTCTGGGATTCCCATACTCAGGTGATGAACAATCACCAGCACCAATGCGCTTGTATATATTAGTAAGTATTTATTATATTGTTATACTTTTTTGAAACTGATGATACAGTTTGCTTTTAAAATATTTATACATCTTAAATGGATAAAATTTCTTGAGTTATATATAGTTTGATATTTATGATACATAGATTTGACTGAGTTAGGTACCTAATATTTATGAATTCTTAATATTAAGCAACATAAATAAGTGTATACTCAGCTTTTATTTATTGTTTATTTTTTGTTCTTCTGTTCCTGCTTCAGAGACAAAATTTTTAACTAATAGAGTATTCTTTTGAGTATTCTCATTTCTAAGACTGAATTAAAATATGTAAATTGTGTGAAATTTTTTGCCATGTTTTTGTATAATACATAAATAAATGTTAATCTGATTCAAAGATTAAACTGTTTGATTATCTTTGAATCAGAAGATTCAAAAAAGAACTAAAACATGGTTTTACAAATTTGTGACTTGCGACACCGAAAATAAAGTTTAACCCAGATTGTTTTGCAAGTATATGATATTTTTTACATTCAAAAATTAAAGTACATTTTTTTTTTCTTAATTTATGAATTTTACTGATATAAAAGAAGCATAGATTTATGCTACTCAAAAAGAAAGGAAAAGTTTTGAATTCTCAATAACCTTTATCAATAAAAAAATAATATTAATACTAATTGCATTCTTTTTTTAGCAAGATACAAATTTAATTATTTCTTTATAGTAAAATTTGAAGTATAAATTCCTTTATGGCCTCCTTTTTTTATTCCTTTTTGTTTCATGTGTAAATATGACATAAAGTTTGAAGATATTCAAAAAAAATAAAAATGAAGTTATTATAGATAAGAATACAAACAATATTTATTATATAATTCCTAATTGAATTTTATGTATAAATTGAATGAATGTTGATCTTTTTTTTTAGTCTATTTAAATTATTTTTATCAAATAAGCGCATTATGTAGCTATTTCAGAAATTAGATTTGGCTGTTTCATTTTTTTGTATATTTAGTCAACTTGTGATGTTGTTTTTAATTGTAATTCTGCCTATTAAATACCAATTTTAGACATAATTTTCATTTGATTATAATTGTGATGTGAGTAATATTCTTAATCTCTAAAATTCCAAACCTGAAAATAAAATCTTCAAAATCAATATTTACTTGAGTTAAATTCATTATAAATGTAGTGCTGTCTTACACTATTGAGTAACTACTTTAAATATGAACAAGCAATAGTCAAATGTGTTTGCATTTTATTTCCTATTTAGCAACTGAATTAAGTGAGAAAAATGTTTTTATAAAAGCTAATTTTTATAATATAGATGCTAAATATTTTATTACTATGTATTTTGCAAGTATTTTTTTAAAGAATTCATTGTAGTACAAAATTGTGTACTTCTGAAAACATTCTTTTGACCTTATGTAATACATAGCTAAAGATAAATGTATTAAACAATATATTTTTTAAAAGAAAAGAATTTTTATTTAGCTGAATTGTGTAAAACAAATTAATGACAAATTATTTTCAGAAATATTATGAAAAAAAAGAGTTTGAATACTAAACTAAAATTAACATTTTTTTACCTTAACCAGTTTATAGGATGGCTATTTGATTATTTCAGCCTATTGTAAACACATAAAAAAAGTATGCTTACTATAACAATATATGTAGAGCATAAAAAGTGTTGAATTATTGAAAACTCATGCAAAACGTTTATTCAAAACTGAAATTCCATACAGGAATAGATTTTATCATAGCTGGGGATTTCTAGAAAAGATTCTATGAATAAACTACTACATACGTCATTATTCAAAATTACTATTTTATTTTAGCACACTGAACGCACATTTTACAATCAAAACGGAAGTGTTAAGTCAAGAGATTCTGGGTATTGGACTGTGCCTTTAGATTACAAAGGACCAAAAGTGCTTGATACATTTATTGACCAAATAAAAGATGTTAAACCTGTTGACTGTGATGCTGAATTAGCTTGTGGGATGCCTTTTTACATACCTGTGATTTCTTTACTTAGGTAAATAGGTTTTTTTTTTTTAATTTGTATTTATTTTTTGAAGAAGAATTAAATGAATGAAAAGAAAATAATATGTTGGACTGGAGAGTCCAAAAAATTTCGAAGCCTTTTAACGAGAATCTTGGTCAGAGAATTCTTACGAGCAGTTTATTAGTTTTTTATTTAGTCATAAGCAGGGCTTCGAACCACAATTTTTTTTGTTCTGGTTCAACTAAAAAAGAATATTTGTTCAGTTCCGGTTTTCGTTACGCCAAAAATAACGGTTTTTAGTTCAGCTCAAAATGAATAATTTTGTAGTATGTATATTCTTATTTGTACTAAAAATATATTTCTATCATAAGCAAAAATGTAATTATATGGTTGACATGTAATGATGATAATTATGTGGTTGACGTTAAGTTAGAAAAAATTGTTCGAGTTGTTTAAGGTAACAAAATGACTGAAGATATATCGAACCAAAATAAAACAATATTTTTGGGGTTCAGTTCTGGTTTTTGTTCCGACCCAAATAACGGTTTTTTGTTCAGTTCCGCATCAAAGCTCTGGTCAGGAACTTTATTTAGTAACATTTTTTTACTCTTCCATTTTTTTAGAAGTTTTATTTAAGTATGTTATTAATGTTAGATTTTAGCATTTTATGTTTCATTTTCTTGGAAATGTTACTTTTTCCCATGTAAAATCATTTGAGTTATATTATATAATATATCTACAAAGAGTTATTCATTTAAATTGATTTTTGCATTGCAGGATAAGTTATTATATACCTGCTTCAAAGCCAAAAATTCATGGAACTCATAAATTGGAACTTGTTTCAAAAACTCTTATAAATTCCTATACATACCGATTATCTTTTGTTGCTTCTGGTAAGAGTTATATATTTTTATTCCCCTTTTAATAGCTTTTTCTTTTATGAATTTTTATAATACATTAAGACCCTGCTTAATGCAGGGTATACATTCCATCAAAGTACAGTGTAATATGAAACAGCGTTAAACGAGGTTATCTCATCATGTAAATAATGGGATTAGGGGAAGATGGGTAGAAAATTGGTCAGGTATTTTACCATTAAATTTATTAATTATGTTTTTTATAACAATAAAAAAAAATTTATTTCTTACAAATATAAAAACAAAATAAACGAATATGCATATAAAAATAACTAAAATTCTAAATCGGTATGTTTACATTTCGGATTATTCAGTCTCTTCTGTATTTCCAATTTTCTGCCATTTGATCAAGAAGATAGATTGGCTTAATGGCATTTTGCGTTCAATTTCGTCGTTAAATCCATATAGAAAGTCGTTTTTCCAATTCCTTTATTGTATTATTTCTAGAACGGGTAATTCTGGTTGTAGAACTTGTCATAGTTGCAGTTACCAATTACAGTATTTTTTCTTTATTCTTAAGAATGGTCCTTAGTGTGTAAGTTGCCAAATTCAATGCAGCACCAATTTGAGATTGACGTTCACCAGTATCTAATTTTCTAATAACTTGCATTTTAGTTTCTAGTGAAATGCTTTTTTTTTATGCTGTATTTTCGTGTTTATTATCACTCATGATAAAAACTAAAAATTATAATAATTGTCACTATAGCAATTGTTATATTATATAAATTTATACTTACAATAACGTCAACAAATGTTTGAAATGATAAAAATACTTTCATGTA
Organism: Trichonephila inaurata madagascariensis; assembly: GCA_019973955.1. NCBI lineage: Eukaryota > Metazoa > Arthropoda > Arachnida > Araneae > Nephilidae > Trichonephila > Trichonephila inaurata. Next base: position 172,226 of record BMAV01009595.1, on the reverse strand, counting down.
ATGCCGCCGGAAAGAAGAAACACAGATAAACTGCTTCGGATATCGGGAAGCCTAACGGGGAATCCCGCAATTCAAATAAAAGAGCGTTAAACTGAAACAGCACTAAACGAAACAGGGTTAAGCGGGGTCTTAATGTATTTAAATAGATGTGTTTCAAAATTTATTTTATTTTGGTTGTTATTTTTAAATTAATAAATTTTTAAAATTAGCAAATTGTGCAAAGTTTTCTGTGTGAATTGGATACGGGACTTAATAAGTAGAAATTCAAAACTAATTTTTAAAATTAGAATTTATATGCTGTTTAATTTTATTTTGAAAAATGTAAAGAACAATACTATAAGTTGATTCTATAAGTTAGAATATACAATGCATGCTAGGTCGCAGTAGCCTAATAGTTATGGTAATGAACTTGTCAGGGTACAAGTCTTGATTCCACTGAAGACCCATCATGTAAAATCTGTTGAACTCAAAGTCCTCCCATTTTTATGGTGTTGTAGTTTGGAGAGAGAGTGCCAGCTCAAGCGTTGTTCTCGTCACTTAACCTAAGTTCAAAATTTCGAAGTCTATCACTAAAAGCCCTTGTGTTGCTTTATAGTGCAATGATAATGACTCCCTTTCACTATACTATCCATTCTAAGAATGAATTATACTATAAGTAAATATTATTCATTCTCTATGCTCATTTAATTGCTGATACTTCTTTATATGTATACAATGATGCTATCATAGCATGTAATTTTCTCGTCCCCCCGCCAGTTTCCCATTGCTTGTTTTGAATGAAAATTCTTAGCTTCCCATCTTAACCATATGATCATAAAAGTCCAAGCTTATATTCTTAAAAAAATCAATTTTATATAAAACCAAATTAAAACATTTACACTTCAAGTATTTGAATAATAATGTACATTATTTATTAAGTACAATTTTTGGACTCCTGCTTTAGTTATAAATGATAATCTCATAAAAAATTATTCTTAACGTAGCATGTTAAAACATCTTTGTCAATGACTTGCAATTATTTATTAAATTTGCTTTTCAATTGAGTATTAAATATATTATTTTTTGTGCTGTAGTATTGCATTTTATTTAAGTACATTTAGTTTTTTTAAAGTTAGTATTTATTTGTAGGGATATACTGAATTACATGAATTTTATTAATTTTTTGAGTAGATCTATATTGCTGTGTGTTTTTTTCTGTAGTAAATTTCATGCAATTCATCCTGTGCCTTTTGATTAAAAATTACTTTAATGAGAACTTCCTTATTATTCAGCTACTTTCAAGAGTAACAGAAATAAAGCTCATTGCATTATCAATATCATTCTGTATTGTCACAATATTCAATAGAATTTTTTTTTATATGATTTGCATTATACATTATTTGCCACAAAATTAAAAAGAAAAATAATATCTGTAGCATGTGCAGAAAAATGTTTCATTAAATTTTTTGTTTATATCTCATTTAATGCTGATACTTCTGTGTGTTGTTAATGTTATAAATTTTGAGAAATTTATCTCTACAAATTCTTTTTTTATTACTAGCAAAAAACTACTAAAACAATTAAGAGTTTTTTAAAGAAGCGTATATATTTTTATAAACACAAATCTCTTTTAAGAAAAATTCATTATCATTTGAAAATAGCTAGTTAAATATTTTTTTAAGTGACATTTCCATTTTCTGATACAGAGAAATTAAAAAGACTTTCTTTTTACAACTTGTTGGTGGTTTTCTAAATGTTCAAGTCACTGAAACTGCACTGAAAAGTGTGAGTTCAGATATCTTCTAAACTTGGCCAAAGATATAAAACATTTCAGAATAAATGTCTAAAATCTGAAGTGTCCCTTGTGTTTTTTGATTGTATGTAGTCAAGTATCATTTGCATAAAAAAAGTGGGAGGTGCTGCATGTTGAATTAAATTTAACCTAAGATTCCTTGCTGCAAAAGGGGAGAATACAGTTATCAGACTTGGTTGTATAATTTTAAAAATTATGATTATTTCACTAGTTACTCTTTGTGTTATTTATTCACTCACATCTTTAAAAATAACTGTTTAAGAGAAATAATTTTATATTAAATATCAACCAAAGTTATGAATCGATAAATAATGTATGCATTTCATTATGCAACTTCTAAAATATTTCACTTTTTTTATAAATAAAAGAAGAAAGGAAAGATATAGCTTTTTCAATAATCACATGTTAGCCATTTTAACATCTTACATAAATTTATATAGGATTATATATAGAAAAACTTTTTTTTTTGCGTTGTAATTAATCAGTCCTTTAAACTTGTATTCATCCATTTTTGTAGTTGAATAATACATTTTAGTTGTAAAAATCAGAAACATAATTGTCTTTATAATAAAATTCATGTAAAACCAGTTCTAATGACTATCATCATAATATAAATTCTTGATTTCTTCTTTCAAAGCATTACAGCCTGTTACTGGCCAAGGCTGTTTCAGTCAGCTTAGACCTAGGGTACTCAACCTTTTTTTCTGCTGGGCTGCATACATATGTCAACTATTTCTCGGTGGGCCATATACATATTTTAGCAATTCCACGCAGGCCGCATCCTGGAGAAAAGAGGGGGGGGGGGGGTAATGCGAAAAATTGAACAAAATTCTAAAACTCCTGTTTTGATTTTTTTTAAAATTTTTTTTTTTGTGTATTTTATTTTTGTGACTGCCACTGAATTAGGAGAATTTAAGAAGCAATCCTTCCCAATTTCTGCATCAGTAAATGGTTTCTTATGATTACCAATAATATAACAATCTTCATAAGATGTCTTTGTTACCGCTGTGACATTACCACTGACAATACACATTGCTGTTGCAAAAGGTTTTTCAAGAAAGCCTATGTATTACACCATGTGAGATCTTCGAGGAAAAGTGTCATTAAATAATTCTTGTTTATTGATATTTTTTAAATGCAGCCCTTTTTCGTGACAAATCAAACAATTACTGATCCATGTTTGTTTTTCAGTACAAAGTAGTCAACTTCCCAGTCATCTTGAAACTATTTATTTTCGTTGGATATTTTTTGCTTGCAAGATAAGAAAGATAGTTAAAAAAAATTAGTTCCTCCCACAAAACTGTCACTACTCCACTGTTGTCTGTTATCACTAACCATAACTATTACAAATAGAAAAAGAAATTTAATTCACACTCGTATGACATTGACAACAAAAAGCAAAATTGATATATTTTATTTCTTGTCACCAAATTTTTAATATATTGTTCTTAAAATAGTGAATTTTTCAGAGCAATGGGTACTGACAGGGCCACTTAAAAAGGCTCGATGGGCCGCAGGTTGAGTATTGCTGGCTTAGACCATCTTGATCTATTTGATGCTATGTTCTTCAATCGGTTAACTCCCAAGTCCTTCAATCACTTTTCTACTTTATCCATTCACCTTGTTACTTTGTTTCAGACATTAAGTAAAACAAATTTGTGTCTACTGTCATTTTAAGTTTTAAAATCAAGGGAGTTTTAATCTTGAATGGAAGAATTGTTGAACCATTTTACACAGTTCTATTTTGATTTTATAAGAATATATACTTATGTACAAAATTTTATTCACAGGTCCAGATCATGTAAATGCTATAATTTCGCCTCGTAAAGGAGTTTCTCTGACAAAATGGTCTCTAACAGAAGAACCATTTAGAAGTTTAGACTGGGTTGATAGACCTACTTATTTTCTATACTACTCATATGGAGAATATACTGAGCCCTGGACATTTTCTATTGATCTCACAGTAAGAATATTTTTATAGTATTTTTAAATGAAATTTGATGGTTAATATGTGATTTGAATTCATCAAAATCATTATTAAAATAACATACAGTAAAATCCAGCATATAACACTTTTTTAACACAAAAAATAAGATTAAAATTTATGGGTGTGCGCTTTTCACCGGGTATAAAAATGAGAGCTTTAAAAACAAATAAAAAGATGAGCATAGAAAAAAATTAGACTTCTATGTATAAAATACTGTTTATTTAAAATAAATGAGATTTCCTTAAGAACTTGAAGGGTTGTATTTCTGGAAGTATACTGTGAGACCGCAGTAGCATAGTCGTCAAGGTAATGGACTTGTGGCTGATGTGTCATGAGTTTTACCACTGAAGACCAGCCGTTTAGGGGAGCGATGCACGTTAAATCTGTCGACAGCTCAAACTTCCTCCTGTTGGTGTGGTAGTTAGGAGAGGGGGGGGGGAGCAGCTCAACTGTTGTCCTTATCACTTGACCATAGTTCAAAATTACAAGGCCTGTCACTAAAAGCCCTTGTGTAGCTGAACAGTGTGGCGTTAATATACACTCACTCACTCTGGAAATATGCTATTTTTGTTTTTTAAGGCTTGGGATAATATCTCGAATAAATGACTTCAAAACATAAGAGCATTTTGCACATACATTTCAAGTTCCTTCATAAAAAAAAGGAGTGTGCATTATATGGCAAATATACCTAAAAGTTAAAAATTCTTGCTTGAAACAATAGGTGTGCATTATATGCTGGATGTTTGGGTACTTTTTGGATTCTGTTTCAGTGAAGTTATGAATAAAAATTTGTGCAGTTTGCTTGAATTAGAAAATGTACATACTTGCTTATTGTATTGCATTTATTTCTTGAATTTTTTGCTCAGATTAAATTTGTACACATTGGTTTTAAATAATATTTTTATTATATTTTTTAAAATTAAGCTATTTTATAGCAATAAATGCAGTAATTTTAAATAGGTTGAACATTATCTGCAAAAGTGAAATTCAATATGTTGACATTGGGGGAGAAGGAATCACTGTATTGATGTAATAAAATGAATTATATTGATAGTAAATAGTAATTATATAAAGTAAAAGGAAAACAGTTTTTTGTGTTGAGAAAAAGTAAACAATTTTACATTTTGTTTTTACTGCTTGTTATGAAAAATAAATTATTCAAACTTGATAATGAAACTGTAAGATTATATATTTTCTTAAGAAGTACAATTGAATGCATCAATCTCTCTTCTCAACTACATCCAAGAATGCCATGTGTATATTTAAATAAGAGAGCATAACTCAAATCTGTTTTTACAAAACTTAAGGAAATGAATGTGAACACATTGAAAGAAGTAGAAAAGAAAAGAAATTTTAATTTAAATTGGGAGTAAAATCACTTAAAAAATTATAAAGCTCATAATTTTTAATCTCATTAATTAATCTTCTTAAGGGGACATAGTACGATTCAATTAACCAAAATCGGTCAAAAAATCAAATTTAATTTTTTTAGCCTAAATTTTTTTTATATACTTTTCTATAACCTCACAAAATTTGAAAGCTCTAAACTTAAAAAACGCAGAATTATGATAGCTTTTACGTTCGTTTTTATTCACATCCCTATGGCAAATCAAAACTTTAAACTGCGGTATCTCGGAAAGATAAAATAACTATTTTGTCTTAATTTAAAATGCTAAGGCTTTTTTTCTATTGCACCTAATGCTTTGAAATTATTTTTACCTATTCCCAATAGTACATGTAACAAAAGTTGGTATGCATTTTTGAATCAAAGCAATATTTATTTTTTTTAAAATAATTAAACTCAGAATTTATACATTTTTAAGGAATTTTCAATAAACATTCATAAAAAGAAGTATTGTATAAATACCAATCATGTTAACAAAATCCACACCAACTTTTACTATGCATAGTTTGACGTAGTTGTAAATCAAATTTCATGCGTGTACATCAATTTTTGTAGGAGAAGTAGCATTTTAAAATCACTTCAAAAATATCAAGTTTTTTCCTTAAAAAATTACATGGCTAGCTTTTTATGAAATTTTGAGCACAAAATATGTTTAACATAGTATACATACATAGGAGGCAACCAAAAAAATATTAAAAATCCTAAAATTAAAAATTTTTGCGTAAATCATACCTTGTCCCCTTAATCTTTAATTGTAAATCTCACAACTTTTAGAAATTCTAAAACACAATTTAAAATTTTTGAATATTACATTTTTTTGTTGGTAAATTTATGTATTTTTAAAAAATTTTATCTTTCAGTGGGATTAAATAAATTTACTTCTCTCCTCTAGGTAACTAAAGAATATGTTAAAGATTCTCCACTGATTGACATGAGTTACATTACTCATTATCTTCATGGTCATGATTTAATTACTGGTGATTTTCCATCAATGTTAAAGCAAATTCCTGATTGGGTTCATGTCACACCTTGGACATGTACTTTAGATATGTTTGAATTTTAACAATAAACTTCGTACTTATAGGATCTGTAAGAATGAATTTCACATTAATTTATTTATGGTTCCTTTTTGCTAGATAAAAAAAAGGAGGCATTATATGTTAATTTTTTTTTATGTAAACTATATTTGTTTGATAAATTTTGTAATTATATATTGTTATTTGAAATCATCACATACTTCAACATGTCATATTAATTATACTACATTTTGATTGTTTTTGTGCCACATTCTAGTTAGTGACTTTTTCAGATTATTATTATTTTTTTTTTTCTTTTGTTTAACAATTTAAATATATTTTTCTCTGTCAATAACAGGATCTTTAAAATAAAAATAATGTTGATACTAAAATAAATATCAATTGCTGCACATGATTAAAAATATTTTTGTTTTAATTAAGATCTTAATTTGGCAATAAAATAATTTTTGTTGAATATATCATATTATAAATTTTGTTTTCTAAATTAATTTACTTAACAATTTACCTTTTTAATAAGTTAGATTCAATAAATTTTGTGCTTAAACATTTATTAAAAAATAGTTGCATTTTCTAAATATGTATAGTAATTAATTTTTATGATTACAGAAGCAGAATTAAAATGTATTTCACAAATGCATTTCCTGATATATAATTCCTACTATACATGCTATAATTCTAAAGATTAAAAGTATACATTATACATATATATCATTTTTAGAAAAGAGTTTCATGTTTTCTAGAAATATCATACTTATTTTAGATAATATAGATTTAACTCTGCTTCTCTCTATATATATTTATGCATCTTCTTTTTTAAATCACAAAGATACATTTATTGAAAACTTCTTAAGTAGTATACTCAAAAGGGCAGCTATATCGTAAATTCATAGTTGTTTATCTTTCTTAAAACTATATCCATTTTATTGTAAAATTTACTTTTGTGGTGATTCAAGATTATGTACTTTTAATTTATTCCTTATTAAAAAGGTTGTAATAATTTGTTTTGGAAAAAATTATTACCTTTTTTTCCCCTTTGGTTAGTCAATTTTTTTCCTGCTTGAAAATATGATATATTTTGGAATTTTCAAATGTGAGTAAATCGATTAAGATTGTGCTGTATGAAAAGCAAAAATAATGTAAAGTATTATTTTCAATGGTAAAAATTGAATGTTTATGATGTCTGTTGCAATTTTTTTTTCCTTCAGAATTTTGATCTTATTTTTAACTAGTCATATTCTTTTCTTTTTTTTTTTTGAAAAGTTATCTCCTTGATTAGTTGTTATTAACAAATCTACAAATAGGAAATTAATTTTGAAATAATTACTCACATTAATATGTTTTTGTGTGAAAAACTAAATTTAAAATATGTGATAAAGTTAAGTTTTCTTCCCTGTGTATATATACACATGTAGCATTTTTTTTTAAAGTTAATAGTTACAACATATCACTGTTATGTTTTAATCATCATTATTCTTCAAAGAATTCTTCTCGTACATTATCTTAAAAGCTCAACTTTTATAAATTGATATGCAGGTAATTACACTAATTAATAAGAGTAAAAAAAAAAAATAGTAATATTGGTATATTTTTTAAAATATATTGATTGTGTAAAACATGTGATCTCTTATACTTTGTGGTGTTTAAATATGTAATTATGAATGTCTGTTTGTATTCCCCAGATTAGAGAGTTTTAATAAAGTGCTATAGCAAAATATGAAGGTTAATATACCTAATCGATACCCGTATTAGGCTTGATTGGTATTTTTCATAGAAATCTGACTTAAATATATTTGTCGAATTGTTTTTCATCTATTGTGTTAAAGTAATCTATGAAAAATTATTACTAATTTTTTTATACACAAAATATTAATTGGTAATGCTATTTTGTTAACTCTAAAAATCAGTTTTATAATTTTCTGCTGTTGTAAGATATATCCAATATTCTCTTTAAATTAGGGAGATACTCTAGCTTTAGTCTTACACGAAGCAAATAAATTTATCGTCTTATATGAGGTACTGTAGAATAGAAGAAAAAAATGCATTTTGAATTGTATTTATATAAGAAATTCTAAATAATTATAAAATTAAATATGTACATTTCTTGTTGTCAATTGTTTCCTTTTCACAAATATTCAAAGCAATAAATGAGGAATTGTATTTTTATCTTGATTACCTGCAGGTTGATAATGCAGTAATATCCACTCATTATGTTAGTAACAGTAGAGTTATAGTTGTATTTTGTGATTATTTGTTTGCGTAATAAGTCTCGTTAATAAAATAATATTTTTAATGCTATATAGCAGGGGCGACCAAACTTTTCCAGGGTACGGGCTACTTCCAATTTTCCAAGGTGTTTCGTTCCACCCAATGGCATACGTGTGCTGATTTGAGAAAAAGGTCTACTATATTTATTGAAACTTACTAATTAATACAGAGTATGTATACTTGCATACATAACTACAATAGAAAGATCTTACACTTTTAAGACCATGTTTAAAGCAAAGCACAAGACTCAAACATAATAAAAATAGTCACAAATATAGTAATATCAAACAATGCATTTATTATCAAATCGTTCAAAATACTGTAAAAAATAAAATATTTTCATCTAAAGTTACTTCTCATAGTTATAGTCAATCTACATACTGTCAATTAATGTTGAATATTTTGGTATATAATTACTCACCGCTAATCTTTAGGTGGTCATCCTAAAATGTCTTGGCGGTTCCCCGATCGATCACGACTGACATAATGCCCACACCTGCTATATAACTCAATTTAGATAAGTTTTTGAAATAGAATGTTATTCTATTTTACTCCTGTTTTATAAACTTCAGCCTTTTCTAATATAAAAAAAATATTTAATAAAAGGAAATTGATACCAGTTCTTCTAATAGCAATATTTTTTACAATAAGTTCTAAATATTTTACTTTTACAAAATGAAAATAATGCCTTGAAGTTATTTTATTAATGGTATTCTCAAAATTTGATTTTACTTCATGTAACCTTAAACACTGTTTATGTAGGGGATTTTTTTTAAAATACATTAACATTACTGTTTATTTTAAATAGGTAATTATAATGTGTACTATGCATTTATTAATATATTATGTACATAAATTGTCTGGGTAATGTAAAAAGATGCTTCAAACACAGAAAGAGCTGTTATAATTTTATTGCAGTTTTTTAGATATTTTTGCATAATGTGTGGTGTTGTATTATTTATTGTATATTAATTAGAACAACCAAAGAAAAAGCCAATATAAATTACTAACATGTTTTATATGTTAAAACTTATACAGTTTAAGTGGTACTTGTTTGTGTTTGTGTAATGATTACTTCTTCCAATGAATTATGCAAATTCGCGCAGCTACAAAGGTATAGATATTTGTATGAACTGTAATGTAGGTAGTTAATATAGTAAATCTTGAATACATCTTTCTCTATATATATGCTTGCTAATATTACTTCAGGGAACTATTATATTTTGCTGTGCTGCTATATAGAATTCTTAAGTGCTTTTAAATACAACACTGCCAAAGTTCACTGCTTTGGAAAGATCTAAGTGGCAATTTTTTAACCTTAGTATTTTAATGTAACCAAATAATTTCTGAACAATTTTTTTGATCATGTTTTTAAAAAGGTATATGAAATTATTGTTTTGAAACCAAAACAATATTTTTAAGGGAGGGGAGTTCTTGTTATTTAATTTCAGGGGAAAAATACATTGTTTGCCAAATGAATTATGTTTTGATGTGCACTTTGATCTTTCCAAATAAAATGCTTCATTTTAAATATGTAATCATTAAGCCATGACTTTTGAAATCCTAAATATATATTTGTAATACATTACACTATTTGGTTATTTGGGGCTTTTAATTTTTAAAATGTATAAATTTTTGTGTATTTATTTCTCTGTGGTATATTTTCTTTTAAATTTTATTACTTGTTGTACTCTATATTTAATGATATTATTACTGAGCTTTTGAACAACATAAATTCTCTGAAATTTCCATGTACATAATATAATCAGGATCTGCCTTAGATACACATTAGTTAATGTTGCTACTTCTCAAGAATTTATATAGAATGTATAATCTAATAGTGAAATAAAGCGTTCTTATATATAAAATTTAATGGAAAGCATTACAATTATAATTGTTCAGTAATTTGCATTCAGATCAAATGATCAAATGTCAAAGAGGGGGGCTTTTTTCCCATGAGAATTGAGCTATACGTACATTAACATTTTTATTCAACATCAATATTTAGTAGTAGTATATTCATAGCATAGAAAATTTGTACTTTAGGCTATGTATTGCAATCATTGAATTGTTAAACAAAATAAGTTTATTATGACTTAATGTTTACTGTGTGTGCATATTTGATTCTCATTGTGCTTGAAGGAGTTTGTTTACTTTTATGCCGTTTATTGTTAAGACAATCAAATTTATGTTCTTCATTTTGAACCTTTTTAAAAAAAAAAATTTTTTTTTAATATGTTTGGAAAAAGATAATCTCCTAAAAGGATTGTTTTGTTGTTGTTTTAATGTTAGTATATTTAATTTTTGTATTATTTTGGTGTTGTATCTTAACTGTTTATATCATGCAGCACCTCATTTCACTTTTATAGTTTATTATTCACTGTTTTGTTTTTTGAATTAAATTTAAATATAGTCATTTTTGAACAAAGTGTTTTCTATTGCTCATTTCTTATCTAGTTTGCAGAAATCCATACTTTTACAAATAACATTATTCAACTTAATTGTTAACATTTGTCAGAAAATTGGGAAAACATGGCTTGTTAGATTACATAAATACCACGATTAAAAATGTTTTTGATGTGAACTTCCTCTTTTTAATTGGTCTTTTACGAAAAAATATTAATTATAATTTTTTAAGCCACATTTTATGTATTCTACGTAGAAGTAATTATTCATATGGAAGGTGTAAATACAAATTTAATTTATATTCTCCCTAAAGTATTGAAAGTACATTCTAATACATCAAAGATTGTACATAAAAAAAATTTAATTCATTAAAAATAAAAAATAAGAGTATATTGCTAATTTTTTTATTAGAAAATGTGGAATTTTAAATACATTTACTATATAGAATAGAGTTTATTACAAATGTGGATTTATGTCTACAATCTTTTTCTATTTTTTCATATTGTGCTTGAGATTCTGTGTGAATAACAATTAACATTTAGTTATTCATAAATTTTAAATAATTTAATTTTTTAAACCCATCACTTAAATCCGTTCTCTATAAAACTTTGAAACAAATTTCAAAAAAGAAATCTATTATAAATTCTTGAATCCTACGCCACTTATATTCGCTATGGCTTAAATGTTACAAAACATTATACAATATTGATAATATTTTAGCAAAACATATAAAATTTTTGGCAAAGAAATTGTAATTTTAATAAGGAACTGTGACAAGAATAAAGTTGTGTTATTTATAGCTCATTTATTGGATTTTCTCAAGCATTTAAGTGTCAATGATTTGCTGAGGGTATTTTAATGTGTTCTAGCAAAATTGACCTGGAGGCTTGTCGCAGAAATTTTACAAGTGTGAATTCTACAATTGGTGATAAGAGTCGTAGATTACCAAATAATAAGTTGAAACAAAGCAGTTGCTCTACTAATTTACTTAACTTCATATTATTTTTTTGGTTTAAGAATAAAAATTAGTAAAATGAGTAAATTAGCTCGGATGTAGTCTCATTATTTGATGCCCCCCGTAATCTCTGATTGGTTAGTGTAGTGGATCTGCACACACGAACCTCCTCGTCTTCGTCCCAACTCCATTGGTTCTTTGAGACGATATGCCGGTGCGAGTGAAATGAACTCCGTCGCCGAACATCGTATACATATGGAGGGTCTATAAATCGACCTGTCGCTTTGACACTGAGGATACCCACCAGGGATGTCTTTGTAACAACAGAACGACATTCCTTTTCATTCAAATAGTTCTTGGTCCACATGTACGAAGGGTTTCAACAATGGATACTGTTCACAGGAGTGTCCTTTCTATGGATCGTGGTGCCCGCTCGCATCTATTTTGCCCCCAGGCATGAGGGAAGAATACACGGTCTCTTTTGGAAGAATCCAAAGTCCCATCTGGGCATTCCGTTCACCCTCGTACATCAAACTTGACATGGATTGTCGGGTTGTCTTCGTCTAATAAACCGGCGCTACAACAGTAATACGTGAACCCGGAATCACGCGATTTTCAAATCTCGTCGATTCGTCTTTTTGTCTGAGCGCTACACAACTCACTTCCCTCTTCCTGTTTAACTGATGTACATGTTTAGACGTATCGCTTGGAATCGACGCTTAACCACAGTAATTTATTTTGTGTTATTTATTTCTTATCTACGGAGTGCGCGTGTTTGTTATTACATGCTATAAATGTTATGTCGTGTTTCTTATATCTACTCGGATTTGAGAGATGGCTATGTCGTCCAAACGAAGTAGAACTGATTATTTTGCACCAAACAAGAAAGAAAAACTTTAATTTTGAAATGCAAGTTTTAACACACACTATTTAAGACTTCGATACAAAAGTAAAAATTTGTGAATTAGCAAATAAGTTGTCGATTTTGTCAGGCAAATAAATTTGGAAGTCGATTTTACATTCAGGAGCTTACTATTGATGAGCTCATAGAAATGCATGAGCAAGTGCAATTCTGTGTGTGAAGAGTCTTTAGATCCAGTTCAATCAGAAGATCGAATAACGGTTGAGAATTTGACACAAGACCTCAGTTTAATTAAAACAAGTAATATATATATATAAATTAAGTCAATTCTTACGTAGGTCAAAAAGAAATTTTTTTTTTAGTTTTTATTAAATAATTTCAATTAATATAAATATGTATATACATATGACACAGAAAAGAATTTTCTTTACAGTTTTCCTTTTTATATAGGGTGTTGGACTATTATTTTCGTTTGTTACTATTTATTCATGAATTAAATTTAATTATTCCAATAAAATAGTATAGTAAAAGGAAACCACATTCTTAGAAATTAGGCTATCCAAGGTGGAATTCGAACCCACGACCTTTGGATGAGAGATCACCGCGCTATCCATTACGATACAAGCAACGAGCGATTTTTCTTTTTATATATGGTGTTGGACTATTGTTTTTGTTTGTTACTATTTATTCATTAATTAAATTAAATTAATTAATATTTGAACAAAAATGGTTTTAACCTGAAGTATTATCCACTCTAAGTTTAAAAAAAAAATGTATTTGAAATGTATTGTGGATGTGAATAAACAGTATTTTATTAACGATTGAAAATTTGAACAAGATATATATATAAATAAACATATATAGGGTGAGTAGGAATTGAAAAAGGATTACAAATTTTAGAAAATATAGACTGCAACGAAGAGCGTAGTTTTTCAACAAATTAAGGAATGAAAAAACTATCAGCCACTACGAGTAAATTTCGCGGGAGGGAAAAAAAAAAAATCTTAAGTCTGCAGATTTTTTTGCTAGATTTTGTGAAAATTTCTATATCAAAATAATTTCGGTTTGCGATTTTGTGTTTGTATTATCAAGATTTTAGTAAGAATTTTTTTTTCTAAATTATTATTTCTTTCCTTTTTCAATTCCCTACTATTATAGCTCAGACACTCTCATATATTTATTTATTTATTTATCTTGGTGGAATTTTCAATCGTTAATAAAATACATTTTAAAGCGCTCAATTGAGCTGAAATTTTATATACACGATTATTTTGGATGACAATACAATAATTGAAGTATAATTAATAAAAATTAATTGATTATATAAAACTAATTATTCAGAGAATTACAAATACAGCAACGTTGGCATCATTTTTGGCGACTTGTGTCAAAACTTGAAAAGGTTTATTTCTCACATTTTAAAGTGCTCAATTGAGCTGCAATTTTCTATGCACTAATGTTTTGGGTAAAAATACGACAATTTAACTATAATTAATTAAAATTAATTGACTGAAACTAATTATTTAAAGAATTACAAATATACAGCCACGTTGGTTTCATTTTTAGCGACTTGGGTCAAAACTTTTAAAAGATTTTTTTTCTGACGTTTTAGAGCATTCAGTTGAACTGAAATTTTTTCTACACGATGGTTTCGGATGACAATACGATACTTTAATGATAATTAATAAAAAATAATTACCACTTATAATGTTGTGATTCTGTCCTATGTATATGAGTATTTATATTAATTGTAACTATTTAATAAAAAGTAGCTAAAATAAAATTTTTCTTTGTTGATCTAAGTAGGAATTGATTTAAATTTTTTTTTATATTACTTGTTTTATCCCAACTGAGAATGATTTATATGTGAAATTGTACCCCGACTTACGCCGTTGTCACTCAGTCTTACTTATCGCGTAATTTTGAGGTATGACTGTATTTTACTTAAGGGTTCATAGGATTCTTATATTGCAAATTTTTCAATTTTTTGAAAAAATATGTTACAGCCTTAATATTTCGGAGCGTTTTGGTACCACAATTGTGTTGATACTATGAAAACTTTCAAAGTTATTGAGAAATATAAGTAGTGAAACTTAAACGACAACCCTATCTCTTTCTTATCTTTAACTTCATTTTTCGCAAAACATAAAATTTTAGCTCTTCCACGCAGGATTTCACAGAAACTATTTATGGTATCAACTTGAAATTTTATACACGTGTTCAAAAAATAAGGCTCTTCATAACTTATACATCAATTAAAAAAAAAATTTAATATAATCTTTTTTATTTGAGCTTTAATTAATTTTTTTCTTAAAATTTTCGTTATAATTGTATTTAAAAAATATATTTTTTTTTTCTCTAAATTTCTTAAAAGTGAGTATAATTTCAAAAGTGAACATTTTTATACCAAGTAAAATTAATTTTGCAAAATGTAATCAATTTTGTACTTCAAAATCCTGCGCGGTGTAAAATACTAATTTTCATATTTTTGAAAAAATTGTCCAATTTTTATTTCTTTATAACTTTTTAAATTTATTCTCAAATTCTCTGAAATTTTGAGAAATTATATATATATATATATATATATATTTAGTAGTTTTGACCGATGTATGTGATTATCAATTTTGATTTAGTAATGACGGCTTCAGAATAGCTTTACCTCCTTTATTATGAGCACACATCAGCAGATTAAAGCACAATTATACGTTACATTTGCACACTGAATAGACAGCGGCATTTTGGAGGACACAACACAGAGACAAAAAAAAGCTGCAAGTATTTACATGGCTGCAAACAAAGAAAGAAGCGCGATTACAATGTTTATTTTTAAACCTACGAATTAAAGATTTATAGATCATTAAAGAGTTAATTAAAAGTATGTTAGAGGGAATTATTACATATATATGATTATCTAGTGGTAAAAATTTCAAATTATTGTTTCGTTTTATTGCTAAGTTACATTGGTTTGAAGAAGGATGTCTTTTTCAAGTGCACGGATATCTGTTAAGAGAGAGTCATGTGAGCCCTTAATAAAAAATATTCTTTCAGACTCTCGCAATTTTCACATATTTTGTCAACGCAGTATTCAATATCATCTTTTTAACACAAGGGCATTTCCTCCAAATGTTTTAAGGAGCAAAAAACGAAGGCTAATAACGAACTGTACTTAAGGCAACGGAGCAATGTAAAAAGGTAAAAACCAACCCAAAATAAAAATAATGGAGGGAAAAATGTTCGTGCGGTTAGATCTTCTCACCCATGGCTAAAAAATTCACTAACCTTCCTCTCACCTCACACATCGAGGTGTCAAGTTGATGTATGACGCGCTACTGAGTGTCATCAATATCCCCCGATGGAGCATCCTTTAATTTATTATCTCTTCTCCCCGAACGGTTTGTCATTAAGGGAAAAAAAAAATTCTCCATAGACCTATTATTTCTTCGGTTCCAGCCAGAATTTGTCGCCGTTGGCGTAATGGGGAAAAATCGCCTGAAATAATTATAACATCATTGTGTTCCGAGATCATCAAAATGGAATGTTTGCTGATGTCGTTGTAAATAAACTCATGTTAAAGGATATGCTATGGGATATCTCTTACTTAGTGATTAGATTTCTTTAATATAAAGTTGGAACATTCTGTTAATTAATGTTTCTTTCTTTCTGTAAAAACATCGAGTTCTTTATCTAAAGTTCCTTTCTTATGTTCTATGAAGCCAGCGGTTCTTAAACTTTCGATTGCAATGTATCCCATATGTATCAACCCGACATCGCGGACTCCCAAGATTTTGGACATCCCTCCCCCCTACTCCCAACATATGGCTGAGTAATTTAAAAATTCCTTGAAATCCTAGGCTGCCTTTGCTTTTTATACAGACTATTTTTACACTTCTTTTTCAATTGCTACTATTTTAGCTCACTCTCTCTCTCTTTATTTATTTATTTATATATATATTTATCTTGCTCAAATTTTCAATCGTTCATAAAATACTTTCTATTCGTCTAATCAAGTTCAAATAAATATTTTTAAACTTGTTGTGGATGATACTTGTTGTTAATACAGTTGTTTCAAATACTAATTCATTAGTTTAATTTAATTAAATTAATTACTGGTTTTCGATGCCAACTTAGATTCGTCTCCAGTGCTGTAACAATGTAACTGTTAAAACAATGACACAAAAGTTGGCGTTGAAAACCGATTTTTCAGCCAAACCGGGTGTGCATTGTTCAATTCCTACTGTTCACTCTCTCTCCCTCTATATACATATATATACACTTTATTTACTTATATATATATATATATATATATATCGTTCAAATTTTGAATCGTTAATAAAATACTTTCTGTTCATCCATTTAAAGTAGGAATTGACTTTTTTTTTTTTATCTATTACTTGTTTTGTTTAAGAAAACGGTAAACATCTAATTAAAAAATATTACATTGTAGTAATGGCTATGTAGTTCCAACTATAAAAAACAAACAATGAATATTCTTAATCGAAATACAGTTCCTAGAAGAGAGGTTTTCAATGGGGACAATTTAGTGATATAGTCAAGAATGGCACAACTTTCAATTTTTTCACAAGGTCTTTCAATGTCTATAAAAGAGAGAAATCTTTAAATTAAATGCCACCCCTTTGCGGATCCCCTAGAAAGGCGCGAGGGCCCCCCCCCCGGTAGTCCGCGGACCACAGTTTAAGAACCGCTGCATTCGGCAATAAGATTTCAGCATTAAGATCAAAATCCTCTTGTGACAAAATTGATGAACTGTATAAACTGAGATTTTAAATTAAATTTGTTAATTTTTTTTTTAAAAAACGAACAATTGGAAAGGCGGATTCCCCTCCTTCTTTTTAAAATTTTCCTTTAGCCCCACACAAGCAATTTTAATCTTTCTACTTAACAGGTGTTTTGAATAGAACGTTTATTTGGAAAGAACAAAAAATCACATAAATCCTTCAAAGTCTGTGTCAGAATCCGAGTTTCCGAATAGTTCTTAAAACTCACTTTTGGAATGTTTATATTTATTACACAGTGAGTTTTTTCTTCAGGGCATGTGAAGCATAGGTCGACGATCACGTACAGTATACGAATTTCTTTTTACGCTCATTTTCCAAACAAATTAAAAAAAAATTCTCAGAAATTGTATTCAACACAGAAAAACATTTTTATTGTACAAGGGAGAAAATTAATGAAAAAATATATGGGCTTCAAACAGGGTTACTAGCAGTAAAATTGTCGTCGTTGGCGTCTGGCGTACTATTTTACAGCAATTTGATTATAAAGTATTTTACACATTTTACCCGACCAGTACTGAGATTAGTTCATATTCGGAATTATACAGTACTTTTTAATAGTTTTTTTTTAATTTTCGGGTCTAGAGCAGTGATTTACAAAAAGTTGTCTATATAGACCCCCAGGGGTCCATGTCTGCAAAAAAAATAATTTGGAGGTCCATGAGGTATTAATGGGGTTCTAAGATAGTGGCTCTCATTAAACCAGATAGTGTCCTTAATTTTAAAAGGAAATTTAATCAAGTGGAAACCAGACATACATATTTAGCAAATTTATTTACTAAATTAAATGAGGCTAATTTGCAGTTACAAGGCGACAGCATAAATTTCATTAAAACAAGGACAACATTTCAGCCTTTCTTGCCAGAATTAAGCTAAAGGAGTATAATTTTAGATGTCGCAAATTTTCCTAGTTATTGAATTTTGTCACATACAATCTGCCAGGAAAAAGACGTTTTAACTTACGTTCAACATTTAAGGGCCCTTTCTTAGATTTTGAAACTAGTTTTGAGAATATTTTTACTATCGTAATACAAAAAAAGATGTCAGATTACAAGAATTTAGGCACTAACAAAGATCTTAAGGTATCCGACTACGTTCGGAACCGTGATTTTGCAAAAGCGTATAAATGGATAATATTTATGATATTTAGTCACTTAGATTAGAAAATATATATAAAATTGTTTTAAGAATAGTATTACAATAAAAAATTATTTCAGTACAATATTTTGATAAAAAATGAACATAGAATAACCCATTTTCAAAATATTCTTCTTTTGGGAAAAATGCTTCTATTATAATAATATTTTGCCTATATATAGCTAGACCTCTTCACAGAGGCTCAACTAGAATTTTTGAAATATATAACTTAGAAGTGGGCTTATCTATGTTTTACGACAACAGAGGGTAGAAATTTTAAGAAAAAAAAAAAAAAATGCCGATAATTATATTTCAATGGGTTGTAACTCTGAAAATAATGTGAATTTTTCAAAAAATAGTCTAGACTCTCTGGAAAAGTCTTTACTTTATATAAACAAAATATTATTAATTTGGAAGTATTTTTTATAAAAGGAGAACATTTTGAAAAAAGGTTATTCTAAGTTAATTTTTTACCAAAATATTGTATTTAAATGAATTTTTTTTGTCAAAATGTCCTTAAAACAATTTTATACATATATGCTAATCTAAGTGACACTAAATATCATGAAAATTATCCATTTATGCGCTTTTTAAAATCACGGTCGTTTCCGAACGTAGTCGGATACCTTAAAGTAAAGTTTAATTAAAAAGTTAATTAATTAACATGTGTTTTCTTAAGTTTCAAGCACTATACTTCACTACAGTTAAAAATCTAAATCTTTTAAAGTATCTGCTTTCAAAAACACATTTAAGTTGATGAATTTGCAAAAATTTAATATCAGGTAAGTAGGGGTCTACCCCAAAAACCGAAAAGCCTGTCAAGGGGTCTATGAGGTAAAACAGTTTGGGAACATCTGGTCAGGAGTACTGTTGTGATCGAGATTAAGTCTAATACTGTTTCATATATGGAAGTTAATGAATAACTTAAATTGCTATGATTAGGCATTAATTGTATACATTTCATTTTTGCGTAATCATTTTCCTCTTTTGTTAATAAACTCCTTTAAATACTTTTAAAGTATCAATTGTTAACTGTCAGTGATTAGAGAGACATTTTCATCTTACAATAAATAATTCTCAAGAATAAGAAATAAAATTACTTTTATTAAGATAGCTTTTTTTTTGTAGCTGCATCATAGAAAGCCTCTTTTATCAATGATATTTTTAAAATTTAAACAATGAACACAATTGGTTTCATGAAAATGAATATTGATCCCAGGAAACTCCAAACGAAAACGGAATAATCGAAACGAAATTACGCTTTTACTAAAAATGTAGATTTAAGTATGAAAATAACAAAGCTATTGAAATAATTTGAGACATCATTTCATGCAATTTGAAGCACAATTGATTGATTCAGTTTATAATATCTAATAAAGACTCCGTTCTATATTTTATTGGATGAAGTATAAAGCAGTTTTGATAGCAATGTTTGACGATAAATTGAATTTTTAAAGAGAAATGAAATGAACAAAGACTTTATTTGCTTGAATAAATATGATTTCTAAAGGTGGAATTTTACATATTTTTACGCTTCTCTTCGAAGAATGAACAGTCTTTCGTGAAGCATTTGAGAGGAAGTGAATAAGAATAAAAATAGAATCTTATTGAATATTATTTCTAGAACTAAATGGATAAAACATTTATTGGGATTTTATCATTCTAGGAATGAATACTCTTAAAGATATCATCTAAATACAGGGAGTCCGGGCTTAAAGTATCCAAAAGTTATGGCTGATTATTACGGAACTATCCATCAGAATGTAATAAACTGTTCATCTGAGGATTGCAAAACCCTATGAGAATTTTGGGTCTAGTCCGATCGGTCGCACGTGCGCACATTATTCGGCAATTGTAAACGATAAACTTGTTACACTGACTTCCTTCGTAAAGATGCGGACGCCACAGCAAAAGGTGCAGTGCGTACTTTGGTTAACGGAATTTAAATCATTCACGCGTGTACAGCGACGTGTGCGAACAAAATGGAATCTCGATCCTCTGACATCAAAATCTATTCACCAACGAAAAAGAACTTTAAATGAGACGGGAACTTTGGCATCTCAAACTGGCAAGTATCCTTAAGTTTTCGTGATAGGAGACATTGTTGATCGTGTGCGTGATTCC
Source organism: Trichonephila inaurata madagascariensis (assembly GCA_019973955.1). NCBI lineage: Eukaryota > Metazoa > Arthropoda > Arachnida > Araneae > Nephilidae > Trichonephila > Trichonephila inaurata. The sequence continues at coordinate 151,463 of BMAV01009595.1, read as the reverse complement.
TTTTGTAGGAGTTCTTATTAGTCTATTAGGCAAACCAGTAACGAAAATTCCATTCTGCTCGAACAATGATTTAAATTTCGTTAACCAAAGTAAGCACTGCATCTTTTGCTGCGGCATCTGCATCTTTACTAATGGAGTCAGCATAAAAAGTGTATCATCTGCTATAGTCGAATAATGCATGCACGTGCGGCCGATCGGACTAGACCCAAAAAATCTTGGAGGATTTTCCAATCCACGGATGAACAGCTTATTACATTCTGATGGATAGTTCCGTAATAACAAGCCATAACTTTTGGATACTTAAAGACCGAACATCCTGTACAACCGCTGACTTTATACGTGGAAATGTACAAATGCACGAAGTACAAAAATATCTAATTTTTTTTTTTTTCATGACTACCTTCTTTCTTTCTATTTATATTTTCGCTGAAATTATCAACATTTAAAGAACACTGCAAAAAATTATTTTAAAAAACCACTGCGAAAATATTCTCTGGAAAAGTCATATTTATTCTTATGAAGTTGTAATCGTCTTTTTATTACAAACAATACTCTATGCAGAAACATAGCATTACGCTTTGTAGACTGGTTTGTAGAACTAGAGCAATAATGTAAAGTTTAAGCAGATAGTCATGGAATTACAGAAAAAAAGGGGGTATAGCGATCAGTACAATGAACACGCAATTCAGTAGAAAGGTGATGCGTATGCAAATGTCAGGAACAAAACGTTGTAGGTGATGTGAGTATTCGCAAAACGCGTGAGGTCGGGAAGAACGGAGGCGCAATTAAAGACATTTGCTCCAAGTGCAAGTGAATTCTTTCATTCTAGGTGAAAAAAAATCATCTAGACGACTTCACACGTGGAAGAATGATCAGAAAGCTAGAGGAGGGGCGCATTCTGACCAGTGTAGCTGAAAAGTTCGGAATCAACAAATGTGTCGTTTCGCGTGCTTGGAAAAGCCTTCCAAACCATAGGTACAACTGTTAGAAAGGTTGGTGGGGGCTGTCCTAAGAAAACAACTGCAATGGATGACCTATATATTATCATGCAAGCGAAAAGATCCCGATACCAGTCAGCAAGCGCCATTGCTCAGCAATTGTGTACAGCAACAGGGCTACAAGTTTCGCGCTTTCACAAAGGTGGCCTATTCTCAATCCATCCTGAACGCTGCATTCCTGATGTGAAAGTTGGCCTTTGGCGGTACCGTTTGGAGTGATGTGAGGAGAACAAAAACTGGACAGCTCATCAATGAAGTCGTGTCCTCTTTACGGATGAGATTCGTTTCAGTGTCACAAGTGGTTCTCTATGCCAGTTGATTTGGAGAGAGATGGGGACACGGTTTCACACATCCCAGTAACAGCTTGGTAAGAAACCATTAAAGTGGTCCTGGAGTTATCGTCTGGAGAGGCATTATGCTGAAAGGAGATGGATTGAGCTCCCCGTTTCCGACAGAGTTTCTGTAACCGGAGACCGCTATTGAAAGGAAGTGATCCTTCCCCATATGTGTCTGTTTCAAGGTTCTATTTGAGCATACTTCGTTTTTATAGATGACAATGCATAGCCACACTGAACTGTTGATATTTAGAAGCTACTGGTAAGTGAAGATATCCCTCGAATAGATTTCCCAGCGCTCTCGCCTTTTTTCAATCCCATAGAACATGTGTGGGATACTTTGGGAAGACGCCTTGCGGCACGATTGGATCCTCCATCCAACGACTGAAACAGATGCTGATTGGGGAATGGGCTTTCTTACCTCAAGAACTGTTGGGTGAGTGAGTGAGTGAAAATTAACGTCGCACTGTTCAGCTACACGAGGGCTTTTGGTGACGGACCACGTACTTTTGAACCATGGTCAAGTGACGTGGACCGCACTTGAGCTGGCACTCCCTCTCCTAACTACCACACCAACGGGGGGACGTTTCAGCTCTCGACAGATTTAACGTGCATCGCTGCCCTACACGGTGGGTCTTTAGTGGTACTGAGCTCGAACTCATGACATGCCTGCCGCGATCTGATACCTTGACCACTGGGCTACCGCAGCCCAAAGAACTGTTGGACAGTCTGGTATTGAGCATGGAGAAACGGTGGGAAGTAACCATTGTAGTATATCCCATACTAAAAAGCATCTGCTTGTTGTTCTTCCTCTTTGACAGAAAATCATGTATAATGATGTTATGAGTTCATTAAAGTTATTTTTTGTTTGATTCCATATCATATGCATTGTATTCATTTCTGTGCTACTGCTTTTTTGTTATTGTTTAAGTACAAAATATTGTCTCTCATTTCTGAATTTCATACCTCCCAGATGATTTCTCGAAGAGTTATGGCAAAAAAGAAGCAAACACCTGTTGCTTTAGTTTTGCACACCAGTTTATATGTGTGTGTCATCTCGGAAATTCTAGTGCAACACTACTTTAGCTAAAATGGAGTAATTGATTTAATTCAGTTAAAAACTTGATTTAATCCTTTATCGATCAACGGTACTTATAAGTACCGCTCACTTTAAAATTACATAGAATAACCATTTTTACGAATATTCTGACGATACTTAGCAGGAATATTCTTTGAAATCCACTCTTCCAAGATATCTGACAGCACGGGTTCTATGATGAGTATTTTAGCGGGGAAGGCGAATAGTTTTATAGCAGATAGTGCGTTTTCAGTTGAAGGCGTTTTCACCGGATTGCGAAGATTATCATTTTTGTCCCGAAAAAATAGTCACTGTCAAAATTTAAGTGTCTTATTTTTTATGTATGTTAATGAAGACCTTAGCAAACGATTTGACTGTTCGTTTCAAGTGAACATTGTATATAATTAATTTTACAGTTGAATATCTTTAATTAATTAATTAGCTGTAATGGATTAAATTTTCCAAAGTTGAGTATTTTGTTTATGTATATCCCTTAATTTTCAATGTAGTGATCCAAAAAAAAAAAAAATATTGCATGAAAACTACAGTAAATCATAATGCGGTCGATAAAGGGTTAAAAAGTTTCTTACGACAAATAGCACAGCAAAATAAAAATAATAATTTTTTTGTAAATATCAAAGCAGTTTCAGTGCAATTTACTGAATTGAAACATAAAGGTAAATTCTCTATGAAATCACTTTAGTATGTAACACACACACTCATCAACAACAGATATTTTTCAGTGGAAATTGTCTCAGTCTCAAGAAGCGGTGGCCGCAGTATGACCCAGGGCAATGGCGAGCCGTCATCAGATAGTGCAATCACGGTCGGCTGTCGATTTTTAATTATCCTTGTGTCAAGATTTGTAGTCCGGCGAGGTCGGAGGGCAGGAAATTAGGTTTTTATTAGATTACGGATGGACCCGCCTTCTTTTCAGCGGCCGCGCGCCGAAGGCTGAAAGAAACCTACAAGGACACGGGCCCTCCTCTTTTTCACGTCTCGCGGGAGGGACGGACGATAATAGATTTCGAAACGCTGCCGTCTATCGCACGAGAAGAAAATTCTTATTTTTATAGAGAAACTCTGTAAAAAGAGAGATTACGAGTGAATATATTGTGAAAAGTACAATGGAGACCTTTAGAACGAGAGATCTAAAACTCATAATGATTAAGGTATCCGCGATTCTTGAAAAATTCACATTATTTTCAGAGTTACAACCATTTGAAATAATT
>BMAV01009595.1:121892-142757 GCA_019973955.1 Trichonephila inaurata madagascariensis | reverse complement strand
TGGGTCCATCTTTTGTACTCACCCTGTATTATATTACTTGTTTTTGAAATTTGTTAAAAAACGTTATCAAAAATAATTTTTAAGATTTTTAATTTCAAAATGCAAAATTGATGGGTTTTTTCTTTTAAAAAAATGAGAGAAAAATATTTTTTTTTATCATACATAGAAACTGTATGTAATCTGAAGCAATCTTACTTGATTTTAAAATCTTAGAACAATTTCAATTTCTATGTATTTAATATCAACGCAGAAAAAGTCTATTTTGATTAAATACGATGGTAAAAGAGAGTTAACATAAAAAAATCACCTTCCTAAAAATACGCAGAAGAAATTTGTCAGCTTAGATATAATATTTTTAGAGAAAAGTAACAATAATCGGAATATATAAATTGAATTCAGTAGTAGAACATAATAATGACAAAAATCGTAAATAAAATGAACTTTTACCGTCTGTGACAAGAATAAGACAAAATAAAAGAAATAGTTATAATAATGAGACTTAATCCTATTTTTCGATTGCTATTTAGTTTAGTTTACATTTTTAAATATTCCGCTTAGCAATTATACAATCTTTATTCTTAAAGAACACAGTAGCTCTGGTATACCTTTAAATTGCAAAGTTAATAAATAAATTACTGAAAAATATTTTTAATTGTCCTGAAATGCGCTATTCTAGTTCTGTCTCATTGGAAATCGAATTCACAGATTTTTTTATTAAAATGGTTTTTTTTTAAAGTGAAACACACCGATTTATAATGCATTTTTGTGTGATACTTTTATAATGTATTTTATAAGAATTTTAACTATGTGAAAGTGTGTGTGTGTCAATTTAAGAGATATGATTATTTATTTGTTCATTTTTAATCGCAGTAAATATATGTATTGGAATTGTGCAAATCATTAACTTTCTTAGTAAAATTTATATAAGTTGAATCAAGTAATGGACTAAATTCATGTGACGTCATTAGTCACATGATAACTGAGTCACGGGTTTCGGCCAATCAGTTCATAAATTAATGTGACGTCATAATTATATCATAAATATAATCACGCGCTTCCAGCCAGTTAGTTCATGCGCTTCACTGTTGCCAACTTTTGCTTCTTGCAACTTTTGCTTCTTGCAACTTTTTCTCTTAGAAAGTACATATTTGTCAACGATATAATAATGTACAGTTAAACAAAATGCACTTAATTTAAAAGTATTCGTATATTGTAAGTATTTGTTTTTTTTTTTAATTTTGAAAACTGAAGAATTTTAGCACGAAAGCTCCTTACCCAATCATCAAATTTTAAACGTTATCTAAACTTTACAAGTTGAACTTAGTATGTCAATTTTTAATCAATGGAAAACACGTGATTGCCGTTATCATGTGACCATCATAAATTTAGTCCATTAGTACAAAAGTGCGTTTCCTACATTTTATTTCATACATATTTTAATGCATTAAATTAGGTAATAATGAAATTTTCCAATAAAAATGTATTATATAGTTTTAATGTCTATAGTGAGAATGTCTTTTTTTTTCTTGCAGATTTCTTTTTGACGGTAAGATATATAACATGAATAAATATTAATTAAAAAAAGTGCGTATAATTACTTTTTTAAGTAATACATAATGTTAATGAATTTAAAATTTTTTTTATGTGGCTTTTAAAGTATATTGAACGATGAATCTCTGTTTAACGAATTTTCCATATAACGAACTTTTTTTCGGGATTTAGCGACTTCGTTAAATAGAGGACCGACTATACACATACTTAATTCTTATAGTTAGTTTTAAAGAATATACATAACTATATTTAACAAAAACATAGCAAATGTAATACATGGCACCATTTAAAGTTTATTAATAAATTTTTCATGTTATATCTTTCTTCTTTAGCTGGCAGCAATTATCCTTCCTTTATTTGAGCAATATAATCAATGCTTTGATAGTAGAAAAGTAATATTTTCAAGTCATATATGCTTCCAAACGAGGTAACAATGTTGTCGAATAGTTTGGATATATTTCTATCGCGCTTCGTCGAAGTATATTAGAGAGGAAATATTCCAAGATTTTCCACTCGTGGTTATCGCATTAATTACATGAGCTTAATTAACGCTGTAAAGTTATAATTACGCCTCTGTGTAGTTTGTTGAAGGAGTTTCTGTTTAATATTAATGCGGGCAATCACTCTTTAATGCTAATACTTGTCAACACTCTTAATTTTATGTCTGATGCGTATCCGGCGGAGGCAGAAGTTTGTTTTTCAAAGTGTGCACAAATCTTATCGACTGGGATCAAATGAAAGGTTGTAAAGAAAAATGTAAATATATCACTGCATCTTTCTCTGGGGCGAATCTCATTGTTATTTATCTTATAAATTCTCGATGTCATGTCTTACGGTATACTTTCAGCATACAGATTCATGCAATTATTATTCATTTGCTTTTCCAAACATACATTCACCTATCTTTCTACACTCTAATTATGTTTGTCATTCATAGAGCTTTATTTTTTCGCTTGCGTACATTGTTGCAATTTTGAAACTTGTTAACACTTCTTTGTTACTCAAAATAACAGAAATTTAGGACTGAGTGAGAGATATTAATATCGCTTTGAAAAGCCATACGAGGGCTATTGGTGACGGTCTTCGTAATTTTGAGCCGTCAAGTGACAAGGACGACAACAGAGCTGGCACCCCCTCCAAACTACCACACCAAGCCAAAGGGAGGACTTTGAACTCGACATATTTAAAGTGCATTAGCCACTACACGGTGTGTCTTCAGTGGCGCCAGGAGTCGAGCCCACGATACGCGGGCCACGAGTTCATGACCATAATTATGCGGCTACGGCGGCTCTAAAACCTGGATTTTTGTTTTGAGAAGAAATCCAAAGAGAATTTAAGTTAAAAATATTTCGCCTCTCTTTCAGATAGATATTCAAAATACTACGTCTTCTGTACGCTTCTGAAATAAAATATAAAAATAAATAAGAACATTTATTAATATTTACTGAAAAATATAATTTGCATTGTTATTTATGACCTCAACCCAGCATGTGAATACCTCAAAACCGAGCTTGAGCCATAGAAAAAAGATGCTGTGTGTATAGTAGAACGTTTAGGGGTGCAGCGTATCAGGCCTACTCGTGGTACACCTTGGGTAACGCTAAATCTGCTATAGCAACTGCCGCTCTCTACAAATTTTCTTTTGCGAGGCATTCGAATTCAAGAGGCTCAGATATTCTCCAAAGATGTACTAGAGACCTGCCTCTTCACTCGGTAAAACTTGCAATTAATAGGATTTAAGAAATGCTTTCGAGATACTGCTGCTAGTGCTGCCAAAAAATAAATCATAGAGGGTGCTAATAAAACCTAACTATGTCTCGGACTGTCCTCGTACAGCTGCTGTAACCGAGTTTAGATTATTGACTGGACATGACTGCCTTTGTGCTCATTTGTATCGTTTTAATCTGATTGACTCCTTTGTGTTTTATGCAGTACTTCTCAAACTTTCAATACCTTCAAAATTTAAAAAAAAAAATATTAAGGGAAAATTTTTCTCATAATACAAGCATAAAAGTTTTGCAGATGAATCTTAAAAATTCAGGTAAGAGAGCATCTGTAAGTTTAATCTTATTCAATTGGGTTTTTGAAATTCCACGTTTCAATTAGTAAAGATAAGTTATTTCACTTTTTCGTTGTCTATAGCAGCTGTGTGTTCATATTCTAGAATTCGTGGCTGGTTATGTATCTGTCAAGTCAGCGTTCCAAATCCTGGTATTCTACGGTATAGAAAGGCTAGTCCAGCGCTTCTCAAACTGTGGGGCGCGCCCCCCTATGGGAGCGTGATAACCCTATAAGGGGGGCGTGAGCATATTGAAAAGTCGAAAACAAAAGATTAAGAAAAAATTTTGAAATAAAGTAAAACAAACAAAATACATTCTGTCATATGAAAAAAAAAACAAAAACATTTACACTGATATAGTACATTTAAAAAGGTATCATTACTGCACAATGAACTTTCTTAATTATATTAAGAATACTAAGTTAAGAACAAGTTAAATTACCAGTGACCGCACCGGTTAGTCATAGATAAAAGTATATCGAAAAATTAATACATATCTGGATCATTTTTTTTTTGTACGGCTTAACTGCAGATCCCTTAACTGCAGATTAAAAGATACTCGATTCACTCCCTAATACCACCGTTTTGCACGTATGCACGCATATGTGGTGTATTTGGGGGAGGGAGAAAGGGAAAATATGTAAGAAAATCCTCTGTGAAATAATCCTTCTCAAACAATGTTAAGGTTATTTTATTACATTTCAAAGTCTTCGGAATAATTTTATGGATAGTAGTGAACATATTTCGGAAAGACGTATATATACGCCAGGAGCAATCTACGCACTGGCTGAGAGAGGTGTTTATATACGCCAGTGGCGAAGAGGTTAGTCGTATTGTAGCTTTAGCGTCAAAGTATCGTATTATCGAATTCAATACATCGTTATTGTATGGAGGGGGGCTCGATGAAAATTGTGATTGAATATTGGGTCGCAAGTATTGAAAGTTTCAGAAGCACTGGGCTATATATAGTCTATACAAACCGTTTTAAAGTTTAAAATCTCAACGTTTAAATGGTTTCGAAGTTTAATGTGTGGATTGCCATCTCGGGGGAATCATCCGCATCCCTTCACTAAAAATTACTTTAAATTCCATTTTGATTTTTTTTATTAATGTCTACTATTGAAGTTACGCGATAACCATTAGTGATGGACCTCGTGATGTTGATCCTAGGTCATGTAACGAGGACGACATTTAAGCCCACATCATACCATGAACACTTGCCTCCGAAAGTCTGCGTATAGGCAATCATCTTACGTGTTTATGCTGTAATTATTATTAAAATTTAGCTTTAGAAAATCTATATAGTCAGGGATTCTTCAAAATTTCCTTATTCAAACAACAGCAACAAAATTCACATTAACAAGAAAAAAAAAACAAGAATGTCCACCAAATTATCGCCAATCATCCGTGCCAAAAGTCTGGGTACACTTACAAAATAGAACTTTTAAAGTCCTTTTAGTGTGAAATAACTGCTCTAAATCATGTTTTTAAGTAATTACAAGTTTCTTGTACGATTTATTCAAGATTTTAGAGCTTTTGTGGTTCCAGGGCAGGTTACAGAATAGAGATCGATATATTATTGAAAGAAAGATCTTCAGAAAAGGGGAAATGTTAATTAGCTAATGTTGAAACTCTTAATAGGAGACATTCTTCATCGATCAAAAAGTGTTCATAAACTACAAATCAACTAAAATTTTAACGTCAAATCCAAGATCCGGCAACCGGTCTTCAGTGTCAACTCGAGAATTTTGCTTTGTAATACGCTCTATAAAAATCAAATCCAAGCTTCACAAATAGCTAAAAGTGTTCCCGAGATATTACATAAAAGTGCGACTTTAACTACAATTCGAAAAAAAACTGGAAAAGGAATATCATGGCCGAGCTGCACTCAAGAACCATTCATCTCTCGAGGAAACAGAGCTTTGCAAAAAAAACACTTCTAAATATATATAGGACACGTAATTATTGGAAAAATGTTATATTCAATTGTGTGAAAGTAATTTTTGTAATCTAGCACCAAAAAGAACAGAAATGTGCCAACGAAAATTCCTCGAGAGATTTTAAGAAAGAGAATCCTTTTTCGACTATAAAACATGAAGGAGGAGGCATAATGTTTGGGGGTGCATTGTGGAAGCCTCTCAGCTGGTAATGTGGAATTTATTGAATCAACAATGTACAAAATTGGTTACCTGAACTTATATTGAAGTAAAATATCAAAGCATATGCCGATAAACTTGTGGTGAGTGATTATTTTTACTTCTGAGGGCACAAAGGTACCAAGCAAATGGCTCCCATTGTGAAGTTATGGCTGTTCTGAAATGTCCCAAACTAATTCCGTATAAGCCTACCTAGTGCCCAGACCTAGGCACAATACAGAATTTGTGTGGTTTACTCGAATGAATAATCAAGAAGAACGTAATAACATCCAAGGAAAGGCTCAAATCAGTCATAGTAGAAGAATGGAACAAAATATCCACAGATGAAACAACTAGGCTAGTTAAATCCCTGCCGAATCTATTGAAAGCTATAGAAAGAACGTAATAGCTTAAAAAGTTGTAACTTTTAGTTGCAATCCATTATTGTAAAAGTTTTTTTTCCAGTGTACGCAGAACTTTGACGTATACGATTTGTACATTTCTAAAGCTATAAATATTTGTATTGTTTTATGTAATATTCAGGTGATTGTTGCTTAAACTATTTGAATTTACGACGTTAGAAGAATCAATAAAAAAAATACAATTTATTAAGAAATACTTCGTTTAATTATCGATTTTTGTTTGAATATGGAAGATGATCGCTTGTACGCAGACTTTTGGAGGTAAGTGTTAATACTTCGAGACTCTAAATCGATTCAACGTGCATTGGCATTTCTACATGGGTCACCAGCTGCTCTAGATTTCCCGCGAGCGCGCTCGAACCCACGACTGGACAACGCTACAAGAAGTTAGAAAACATGACCACATTTTTGTCTAAGAGCTAGCAACGTTTTCGAGAAAGATAATTTTAGAAAAGCTGATTCTTTAATATATCTTTCTCTATGCTCTTCTGAGCAGCGTGCGGGCTATCTGTGGCTGCCAGTAAACCTTGCATTTATTAATGCGCATCATACCTTTACAGGCAAAAATTTTGATTTTTAAATAATTTTAGGAAGAAATTTCTCATTTTAACTAAATTTAAAACATTATTAACAACATGAATTTATTAGTGCGAGACATTTTTGTTATTGAAAACAATGTGCCAGATACTATATTTATACACAAAAATAATTAATTTCAAACCATTTTAGAATGTCTAATTTTAATATTTTATTCATACATAAATAAGTACAAATTTAATTTGCCAGATATTAATTCGGTTGTTTAAGCAATAACCAGACCGATTTATTGTTATAAAAATTGTGTGTATGTAAAATAGAGTTTAGCTAGTCGATCACTGGCTGCGTGAGAAAGAAAGATAAGCGCGTATTTTCAGGATGGTGTCGGTACCAAGTCATATGCTTACGTTTGTCGTTGTTTTTCATCGTTTTGAGTAAAATAATATAATGGCTAATAAAAGGAAATGTGTTTTTTGCAATGGAAAAAATAATAACTTTTGTAGAAGAAAAATTGAAAAAATGTGAAATTTTAAGTGTACGTGTTAATTTTAACTTAAAATATAACAACATTAAGTTACCAGAGGAAATTAATACAACCGATGGATATCACAGACAATATTACAGTTCTTTTACAGCCTTAAAGGCTATAGTTAGTGGGATTTCCACTAACGTCGAAACTAACATCGATGTATTATGCAGATGATACTATTTGCAAAACAGATAAAGCACTATTAATTAAAGCTTTCGAGAAAAAAGTTAGCAAGGTCAATCAACAATCCTTATTTTTTGATATTAGCATTTTAGACGGTTTCTTCATGTTACACCTCATGAAAGAAGTACCACAAACTTTCGATGGCAATATCAAAAAAATTCCTTAAAATTATTTCACAGTTTAAATCATCTCGCATTGACATTGTGTTTGATCGGTATTTCATATCTTCCATAAAAGATTGTGAGCTCTTACGTCGCAACGAAACAACCAGTACAGTTTCCTTAGGACCTAATCAAATTTGGCCACATAATCTTGCTGACGAACTCCAAAATACTCAGTTCAAGGAAGCTCTTGTAATTTTTATTGATCATTGGGCTAACGATAACATGCTTCCTTTATTGGGAATAAAACTGCTTATCTGAGCTTCGATAAGTGTTATTCGTATCGCGTTGCAAATAACCAAGTTATAAGTATTGAAGAATCATTATCATGTGAAGAACATGAAGAAGCCGATACTCGAATTATATACCATATTTCCTAAATAAATTGATCATAATTAATTCCTGAGATCATATTTCCTCAAATTGTTGTACGCTGCTCAGATTCCAATATTCTGATTATACTTCTTGGCAATATGGATCCTCTGAATGTATCTTTGAAGTCTTGGATCCAATGGGGAGTAGGAAACCATGAACGTCTAATAAGCATCAATGATTTATACCAAGGTCATGGTATTTCTTTATCGAAAGCTCTGCCATATTTCCACGCAACAGGGTGCGATTACACCCCAGCATTTTTTCGGAAAGGTAAACTAAGGCCCTTCAAGTTTCTCGAAAAATCTGTTGAGTACCAGTTAGCTAGTCAAGAGATTATAACTGACGATGAAGATGAGATTGAACGTACATTTGCCACATTGGAAAATTTTACATGTCACATGTATGGAATGATTAACTCTTCAAATGTTAACGATGTTCACTTCTATATATTTTCAAAAACTTATCAATAGAAAAACCTGATGATAATTTCGAAAAGAAATGTCGAAGTTTCGATTCATCGAGCTTACCACCATGTAAGGCTGAATTATATCAGCATTTATTGCGAGTGCGGTATGTGACATAGTTTTGGAAAAATGCTCATTTAAAAAAACCATCTTTATCGCCGTTAGCTTCCAGGTGCATCATTAATGATGACCAATACGATTTCGTTTGGTTTGCTGGGGAGCAAATTCCATCATCAGTTGCTGACATTATCATAAAAAGTAAAGTATTATTTTTAATATGATAAATCGAAAGAATAAATTATTTAGACCATGATAGCCTAATAATGAATTTTTTTTTGCTCCAGAACCACTACTAGAAAACCAAAATACACCGCAAGATGATAATAATGATGAAGATATTGATTACAATGGGAGCAGCGACGATGATGACTATGGAGATGCATCAGTTTTTTGTTAACACTATTACGGAATGAAAATACATATTTCAAGGGAAAATATATTCTGATTATCTAAATATAATATGTATAAATAGAAATGGGAATTTTGTTTTTGCATCAATGACAATTTTTACACTATCTTTCATAAATTCATTTTATTCAGTTACAATTAAATGTGTATGATATTTAAAAAGCGTTATTTTCCCTTTTGTTAAAAATGCTTTAATATAAACTATTTATTACTACTTTAATATAAGAATTTAAACATTAATTTTTTATAATACTCATCATCAAAGACATAAAAATAAAAAAGTTTTTTCGAATACTTAAAATATTGTAACGTAATCCTGTCTCTTTCTGCGTACCTTCTTTGCCACCGTCTCTCTCTAACGACAGGCATAATACCGCGGTATACTACACCAATATTAAGTAAACAATCGAATTAATGTCTTGCAAATTAAATTTGTTCTTATTTAGGTAAATGTAGGGGTGTATTTTATCTATACAAGTGGCTTTTCTTTTGTTGTCTAGGGGTAAGTCACTATGCTCCGGATCTTGATATTCAGAGAATTAAGCAGATAAGTAAATTATGGTTTAATGAAACGTTAGATTATTTCCAATTAAATACTGATTACAACTTCATGAGTTATTTCACGGAGCATACTCTCAATCATCGCTAAGCCTCGCGACACCCACGTTGACCGAAAAACGTGACACCTCGTTCGTAAGACGGAGCCTGTCCCTCAGACCTCTCCGTGTGTGTCGCTTTTTCTTCTCCCGCAAAACCCACAGTTCCGAAAGGGGAAAATGCGTATATTTGCTGGTAGCGCCATCTATTGGTGAGGTTGTAACCTCACTGATCGGAATATATTTATATTCCCTAATACTTTAAATCCTATATAAATAAAATATTAAAATTACAGACATTATAAAATGGTTTGAAATAATTAATTTTTGCTTATAAAAAAATAGCATCTGGCACATTATTTTCAATAACAAAAATGTCTGGCACTAATAAATTTATGTTGTTAATAACGTTTTAAATTGTGAGTGAAAAAGAAAAATTTCTTCCTAAAATTATTTAAAAATCAATATTTTTACCTGTAAAGGTATGATGTGCATTAATAAATACAACGTTTACCAGCAGCCAGAAGACCGCACGATGTTCAGAGTGAGCGAGTGAATATTGACGTAGCACTGATCAGCTACACGAGGGCTTTGCACGATGTTCGGAAGGGCATAGGGAAAGATATATTAAAGAATCAGCATTTCTAAAATTCTTGTTTTTCTAACGTTGCTAGAGCTCTCGTACTATTTGAACGAGAAACGGAAGATTTAGTTGCAGCTTCAATTGATCTGAAAGAAATAGGTAGTCGCGTTTCGAGGATAAATTTTATAAATATTTATGTTTGCGAGATTTATAAAAGTGATCCAAGTAAAGTTAGTTTATTAAATAAGAACTTATTCTTCAAGCACACTTTATTTTGAAATAGATTATAAAAAGAACGTTTAATTCGTTGAAATAAAAATGTCATAATTTTAATATTTAGACTTTTCTAAATTAAAAAAAAAAATCCTCATATTTTACATGAATACTTGTAGTAAGACCTTGTCTTATGTGATAAATTGGTTCTCGCACAGTTTGTCCCTTTTGTAGTATTTAAATTAATGCTTTTAAATTCACTTAAAATGGAACGTCTTTATTACAGGCATTTTCTAGGCAAGAAAATTAAGATTCCATATAATTCTGAATATGTTGGGATTCATAACCGTATTTGAATACAGATAGTTTTATGTCATCGCTTAAGAATTTCTTCTAAATGAAACAGATTTGATAAACTCACGATATGTTCCAAGATTTAATTGACGTGAGAAAAATTCCAAGATATTGGTAGAAAATAATCTATAGTTGATCAACATCCAAGTTAAAACTCAGGAATCGATGAATGAAAGCTTTAATAGCACGCTTAGTATTTTGTATCACGAAATAAAAATTTCCAAAATTAGGAGGACCACATAGACCCGGAAACATCCAACACACTACGTTAAGTCAAAACACATGAAATTCTATTGCTTATTTAACGCAGCATTTCGAAACTAAACTATGAATGTTCACGACACAGACCTCATAATTTTCAGGATTGTTCTATTATATAAGGACGGATATTTCTACTTAGGTGTCCTACTTTCCAGGTTCTAATTTGATACATGAATTCTTTTATGTTCAATAAGTTAGGATAACATTACAATATTGTTACCTATATATTTTTATTGAGTTGTCTCCATGGGGATGATTAATATTATGGTTAACTTTTATCTATTAATTTCAGAAGATTTTAAAATTCTATATCTTTAAAAATTTAACCATTTTCATCGCGTTTGTTCTTGGAGCTATTATTTCAGTCTTCTGTTGTATTTTATGCTACTTTCGAATATTGATATTTCTAATATCATTGATGAGTACCAGGATATTTTTTTTAAAGAACACGAGGGATGTTATTTTAATTGTTTGACCAAATCACGCATTTCTACTTTATTTTACTTTTAAATAATGCATTTTTACATGTTCCATGTGTTCGATGAAATTCATTACATGATCCCAGTTTTTGGAACACTGAAAATTATCAGAAATTATTAATTGATTTACATTAATTTTAATATATATTTTGAAATTATTTTATTTATTAATAATTACGTTATATTACTTGTTTATAATTATATGAAATTTATACTTATATAAATAAAAATTTTTATATAAATAAAAATAAAGTATAACTTATGGATTTTGAGTATATATAATTATTATATTGTTATTAATTTTTGATTTATATTGGTTATTTTCAATTGCTGCCTATATTCTTTGAAATATATCTCAAAACGGTTATTTAAAATTATTTTTCCTCACGATTTGTTCCCGCCTGATGCCACTTTCGTTCCAATATCACTTGACAAGCACTGCTTGGCGCGTAGCACTCGTATATCAAATTAGTTCCCTCTTCCGAGTTCCACCCAACAATGACTTCAGAATTTTAAACTCAAATGATTTAACGTACTTCATTAGCACAAGAACGCAAATGCATGATTCGACCGAAACAAGCTCGTGATCATGGCGATTGACCAAAAGTCTGGTTAAGATAGCTAGTGAGCGTTCCCATCGAGTGGGCTCCAGTCACGTAGCGTAGCAAGCATATCTGCAAAATCGAAATAAAATAAAATTCCTCATGTTGGCGTGGTGTGAAAATATGGGAGGGGGAATGCATGGTTCAAGTGGCCTCTTTATTTCTGTTCAAAACTACGAACTCCGACGACATTTAACCTCTCGCGCTGAAAAACTCTCTTAACCGACCGATTGATCAATTGAAAAGACTGCAAGCTTCAAAATAAGGCATCTTGTTCAAAAAGGGCTCAAAAATTCCTCATTAAACGAATCACTATGCTAAGCCAAGGTTTCTTATTTAAAATTCTTTTCAATGAATTCACATTCTGTAATTTTTTTTATAATTAGAATTACAGCTTTTTTAAAGGTGCATGCAATCATGCGAGACCGAGTGAGTGAATTTTACTAAAATCGCACTTAAAGCAGCACGAGGGTATCTCGTAGGTTGGAATCGTGGTCAAGTGACAAGGACACCCCATCCCATTATCACAACACGCCAACGTGAGGACTTTGAGCCACGACAGATTAAACGCGCATTCAGCCTCTCTAACGGGTCTTCAGTCATAGGGACTCGAATCCACGAATTGAGAACACCGAACACGAGTTTTTGATTAGGACCAGTAGGCTACCATGGCAACTGAATTTCGCTTAGAGGGAAAAATGCAACATTCAAAACACATCCTTCTGGAACACCTTCATATTCTGAAAAATATCAAGTCGAGATAAAACGAATTGTTAAAATCCTAGGACATCATACTGCTGTATTTGGCGACAAAAGCTTTTCACCCAGTGGCGCTAAGAATAAACCCGCGTTTTTCAAAATGGCGTCAGAGACGAAAAACGTTGAAAAAAACGTAGTTTCTAAAATGGACAACATAGGAAACATCAAATAAATATTAAAATTTTTGAAACTGGGTAAATGACCTTTAAAACGAAATTCTTACACAATACTGAAAACTCCGTATCGCCAGGTACATCAGTAAGCCTTCTCAATGTGAGGAAATATAGAAATGGGACGCGTTTCTTAAGCAAAAGAGTGCCCCAATAAAACTATCACCTATTTCGAGCTAAGAAGCGAGGTTAGTATTAACCATTCCTTTCAAAGGCTTATGACAGCTCGATACAGCAATCAAGATAATTTAGAGGATTATTAGAATGCCTCCCAGATTTTAAGATGGAAATTTAGAATAACTTCAGATTCTTCATAGTACTTCTTATATAGTAATCAATACTTAAAATGGAATCTGGAAGTAAACGGCATAGTGTTAGATATGGAATTCTCCCTGGAAATAGTGTAATGTTGTGCGCTAAGGTATACCTTTAAATATTTGATTCATCTTTTTTAAAAAAAATGTCATTATTAATCCATTAAGGCTTTTATTTTGCTAGAATCTTCACAATTGACATACATGTTTCTAACTGAGAAAATTTGGATTGTGTTTGAGCGCTTAATAACTATGCAATCACTAGAGCTAGTAAGTTTTAAAGGAAATTCAAAGAAATTTAAAAATAATATAAGTAACTTAAAACATTTTTCTTAATCATATAGAATATTATTGTTTAAACGGGTAGAATCTTTAAATCATGGAATATTAATGGTATAATACATGTAATTAATCATACAAAAAAACTTACGTAAGATATTTTGAGTGCTAAAAGAAAAAAAAAAATCTTCTATAGATAAATATCGATAAAGAATGCAGCGCAATCCGAATAAGTTCGAAATACGATATATGTCGTCCTTTCGCTGTATTAGCATTTGAACGTATTTTATTTTGCAACTGGTTGTCAATTTCTTCACTTAATACAAGTTTATATAAAAAATGTTATGTTAATTGATTTCTCACTTGTTGAATCCACGGTGAAGTGACGAAGACAATACCTCAGTTGGAACAACTCTCGAAACTTTCACAGCCCACTAACGTGGTTTCTACGGATCATGACATATTTAACGTGCATCACCCTTATACACAAGATATCCCCTTAGTGGCATCAGTACTCAATAGTAATAATATCAGCAACGAGTTAGCCACCAAGGTCATGAGTGAGTGAGTGAGTGAATATTAACGTCGCACTGTTCAGGTCACGAGGCTTTGGCACGGACGCATTTTGAACCATGTCAAAGTGACGTGGACGACACCGAGCTGCACCTCTCCTAACTACCACAATCAAGGAGGATTTCAGCTCTCGACGATTTAACGTGCATCGCTTTTCTCCACGACGGGTCTTTGTGTACATGAACTCATGACATCCTGCCATGGTCCGATACCTTAACCACTGGGCTACGCAACCCTGCCCAGTCATAGTAAAGTATTAAACAAAAGGTTGAAAAAATGCAGTCTGTATAATTTCAGCATTTTTAAGAAAAAAAATTGAGTTAAGGCGAGTCGGAAACCTCTATACCGACAATGTTAAATTGGCGGATTTCGATGTACCTTTTCTCAAAATCAGTTACATGTACATGCTTTAAATTTTTCATACAATTAAAGTACAAATTTCTCGTTATACTGAAATGAGCTTTTAGATAATTTTGAATTTTTTCATAATTCATAAAATATTTTATCAAACAGTGAAATTTAACCCATATTTCACACACAAAAATTTGTAAAAAATAAATTTTTAAGTTTTTTTTACGAAAAACTCATTTTAGTATATATTTGCCATCTTTATAAGTATATCCCCTCAGGGGGCTCACCTTCTTTAGGTTGGTACGGGTGTCACAATCCCGAAGTACCCTGGTGATTTTTCCTATTCCCATAAGGTTTACTATCTTTGGTAAACACGGGTGTCACGCCCCCGGGGTACCCCAGTGATCCTTCTCTATTTTCGACCCTCCATCTTGTCATCCAATTTCTTCTTTTCCCGTCCAGACCACAGACCTATGAATGTTTGGCACAGTATAGCCAAAACTGTCTCTTGCGCCATAAAACACCAAATATCATCAACTTTATAGGTATATAAAAAAAAAAATTACAAACCTGCGAACAGTAGTTTCTAAATAAAAGTTCATATCGCGAATATCAAAAATTTACAATTTCAGATAAATTGATTTTAATGTATACAGTGAAACTTCTAATCGGCTAGGAAATAAAAAAAAAAGGCTCAATTTACAATAAAAGATACATGTTTTGGTTTATATCAGACGTTCAACTATTAAGCAAAAACGAAGTCGGGTACATTTTCACTATTCAAATGGGCGTGGTCCAGTTTCAATGATTATTTAAAAATAGGTTTTAATGGCTTCTAATTACCCTAGAGGTTAAAATAAGATGCTTTTAGAAAGCGCAAAATGAATACTGTTTGAAAACTTAAAAATCTCAAACTGTCAAAAAAAAAAAAAGCTTTCCAACACCCTTTAATTCTTTTTATTGAGAGAGAGAAGTCCCATTCTTTTTTAGGCAAGAGCTATTAGCGAAAGGCTTCGTGATTTTGAATCTCAGTCAAGTGAAGAGGACGACACTTGAGCTGGCGCGCACCATTTTTCAAAATTCGATACTTCTCGTCAACGTGAGAACTTGTTGTCACGACCGATTTACCGAGCATCAAGCTCTCTGCAATCCTCCCGGGTGCTTCAGTGTCCCCATGTGTCGAGCCAATAACTCGAAAGTGCTGGGGCCAGTTGTTGAATATTATTTGACCACTTAGTTATCACAGTCACTTGAGTTGTTTGAAAAATATACGTTTGAATGTGTGAGAGAGTTATTTTAACCGCTTGCCTGAATATCCCGAGTTATCGCGGGTTCGTATATATTGCAGTTAATTATTATTCCGAGAAAACTCGGGTGACGCTAAATTTGTCCATATGATTTGTTTTATTGTAGTTTTACTCGACCTGAAGGAAATATTCTGCTTTGATTGGTAGTTTGCCTAGATTTGTCAGTTTCGGTGTTCTTTTGGCGGGACTGGTTACATGTTCTACCTTATTGCATAGTATATGTCAGCAAGTGGATTATTACGAGAAGACCAACCGTCCTCCTTTTATAGGTTCTGTCCTTCCTCTAAAAGTGTCCTTTTTTCAATACTGATGTGTTAATCTCTGTATTCAGAGACGAACCAAACTTGTTTCCAATATATCGAAGAATGATCTGAAACAAATATCATTGTAAATAACAGTTTTTATTGGTATTTTTTGACTTCATCGCAATTAAATTGGGCATGTATAGAAAACTGTTGAGTTTTTATCGAAAGAAATGCCTTATATCAAAAATCGATGACAACGGTCTATTTGAAGAAGAAAGATAACTGAATGCATATTTAAATTCTAATAAATTAGAACAATTGGAAAATCAACATGCTGAAATTGATAAAAGATGGGTGAAAATAGTTGAACCATTTAAAAAAAAGAACACATTTCATATGAAAATGTAGTTATTCTTGTGTTGAATTTACTTTGTGCTGCCCTGGAACTAATACAGGAATTGAAAGAGTTTTTTCAGTTAGTAATGATTTTCGAACAAGCAAGAAATCAAGGTTGAATAATAATATATTTGCTACAGTGATCACCGTGAAATTTAGTAAGGATATTTTTTGCTCTGAAAAATCGACAATTCAGAGCAATTTAATAAAATAATTACTTCCACAAATAAACTTCCCCCTCCCCAATACTAACACAGCACGTTTTGAAATGGAACTCGTAATTTAGAACCATGGTCAAGTGACGAGTATGACACCCGACTCTCTTAACTACCACACGACACCAACTGGAAGACGCCCGGGCTCGACAGAGTTAACCCACTCAGGACCAACATCACAAGAGATCACGCGTTTTTCTTTCAGGGCCCACGAATAGCTTCACTTTCCCCGTTTTGAGACCCAAAATCAGACCAGGAAACTGGAGCGGATGAAATTTAGTATAATTATAAAGTATAAATTACGGCAATTTTATTATATTAATGATTTTATATGAATTTTTAAAAGTTAGGCTTAACAATAAAAATCACCTTGCCTTGAACGGTTTAACGTGCATCGGCCCCTCCACATTGCGGGTTTTCAGTGGTATTAGGCTCAAACTCATGACACGCTAGCCATGAGTGCGTGACCTTGACACCTGGATATCACGGCCCCTCTTCGCTTCACAAAATTGTGCGGCGAATCTCACTTCATATATCTCCTTCCGCATTCAATATACAGAAATATCCATGCAACGTTATGTGTGAAATCTAAATATTCTTTTCGACAGATAGAAGGGCCATAAGAGAAATGGTTTTACTTTTTTCAAATTTGTAAATTTCTTTAATTATAAGTGCAGTTAAGATGAAATTTGTAATGTAATGTGAGCTAGTCAGGGATTCCTTTGTCTTTAATATGCCGATAATTATAGTTTAAAAAACGTAAAATGCACGCTTTTACGTTTAATTGAATTTAAAAGTAAATAAATTATATTAAAAAAAAAACTCAAAAACACGCTTTTATTGTGAATTGAACTCTCTAAAAAGTAAAAAGAAAAATCAATCTTAATATAAGAATAAAATGATTAATGAGGAAATTAATATCATTGTGGTAAAAGCTTGGGGTACTTAGTACTACTCAGCATTTCGGAATAGAACAAGCAAGAAATTACAACAAATGATGTAGAACACCCTACGCTTTTACCCCAATGACATAAAAGAGGAAATTATTCTTTTATCAAGAATTATTTTTCTGGTTTATTTTTTAGTTCGATTCACTATAAAAGCTTAGTTCTTTAGTTTTATTTTTAAACTATCGTTTACTTTTAAGTTCGATTAAACATAAAAGCGTGTTTCTTAGTTTTTTTTTTTTTTAGTTTTTTTAACTATCATTTATATTGATTGATGATTTAATCTTAATTGCGTCATTTTTTAGAATCTGGAATACCCATTGGCATCCTATCACTGCGTTAATACGGCCTGGTTTGCAAAATGTAGGATCAGTGAAGGAAATCTCTAAGAGCTATGTTAGAAATATTTAATGTGAAAGAAGGTGTAAAGTCAATGATATTTTTCACTATAAAAAGAGCTCAATATTTTCTCTGAAGCTTGCATCAGTAAAAGACACAAAAGACTGAATCGAAGAGTTTGCGGGAAATTTAATCCGGTGACCTCTGAATCAGTTCTCAGGTGATTTGGTAAAATCAAGCAATGAATGATGTTTCGTTCCACAGATCTGACAAGAGAATTTAGAAAAAAAAATGGACTATGTTCGAGTTAAGTGGTAAGAACTATGTTTCCTAAACTTCACATATTTGCGACCCAATTTTCACACAGTCATAATTTTCATCGCACCCCCTCTCATACAATAAGAATGTATTGAATACAATGTTAATGTACTTCGACGCTAAAACCATAATGCGATTTTAATATTATATAAACTGCATATATCAGAATACGCATTACATTTTGCATATGACAAAAGGCCATGGAAGTCACCAGTAATTACTAAACTTTCTTTTAATTTAGTATTGATAAATCAATTAAATACTTGCCGAACTTAACATTTATAAGTATCATATATCAGTGTGAATATGCATTTTATTTTTTTATATCAGAATGTATTTTGTTTTGCTTCTTTTCGGTAAATTTATTTTAAATCTTCAATTTTTTGGAATTTTCGATATGTCCGCGCCTGCTCTCCTTAGTTTGAGAAACGCTGGGTTGTAACAAATATTTTTTTTACTTGCCCGAGTATTTTTTTTTATTTTCATTTTCAGACAAACTGGGCAATTTGTTTAATTATTGTAAGAAATGGCTGACGAAAACATTTTCGCTATTATAGGGTTGTAACAATCGTTTAGGCACGAAATCTGGAAATGGTATATGCAATTAATAGGCAAATCTCAAAATCGTTATTCTTGAGAATCCTGATTAGGATAATGAAAAAAAAAATTATGAAATTATTGTATTGTCATCAGTCCCTGATAAATGTGTAAGAATTCGAATGAAATTGACCTTTGACAGCGGGTAAAAATTTAGCTCAAATATTCCGTTACATACAAGTGAATCTTTTTAAAGCGTGTTAAAATAGAAAAACTTAACCAAGATCTAAAAAATTAAATGTTAGCTACCGTTTTGATTTTACTCTTCCAGGCCTTCTCCCTGTTCTGCTTGCCTGTAAAGCTGATACATATGCGTATAAAGTAAAAAGTGGTTCCCTCTCTTTCATAACTTTTATTAAGCATAGCGTAAAGAAATTTTAAATCCAAGATTTTTGTAACAAAGAGTAAGCTTAAACAAAATTTTTTAGACAAAACGATTAGTAAACTGTTGAATATTAAAAAAATTAATCAAAAGCCCACAGGAAAGATAAAAATATTTATTAATCTGAATCTAAGCATTCAACGTCGTTAATTTAATTACTATTAAAAGTACAAACGTATATATCCGAATTTATTCATTCTAGATAGTAATTGGAAAAGTAGAAGTCTAACAAACGCAGATATTTTCGGACATCATAATCTTTCGAGCTTTCCAAAACATATGTTGCAATATTGTACAGCCCTACATTCTTCTTAATACGGTTCTCATATTTAGGGAATAAATTCCAAAAAGGCTTAAAAATTTCTATATACATATGGTCTAGAAATCCCGATCCTAATTCACTCGTTAATATAAAGGTTACCACACCATAAAATATATCTTCACTAATATTCCTCTTGAAATCATTTACTATATCTAAAAAAATAAATTGGAGTGGCCATTGCAAGAACGTTTTAAAGAATTCACAGAATTCACGTGTTTCCAGACGTTCAAGTATGGAGTTTAATTCATTAGTATTTAATAGAGAGATGCACGAATACAAATCATAATGATGTACTACTCCGGTTTCTAAAGCGAAAAAGATGCACTGGCGTCTCATTTCTAGACCTCGAAGTTTTGGGAAATAACTACGTATTCCTACGTAATTTTCGGGGAAGAAACTGCGCCCATCATTATTCGAAATTTCTTCCCAATTTCGGGGAATTTTTCTATGTAATGTCTCGATCCATAACACCGTATTTCTGGTTCTTGGCAGTTTAATCAATGTATAATACCGGTTTCGTATTGTCATGTTTCTCCATAACATTTGCACATCGTCTTCAAAGCTGTATTTGCAGGCGAAATGAAAGCGTTCTGCGATATCCCAGCCCTCATCGTGAATAAAATTTCTTGCAGTTTCAAGTCGATCTATCACCCCAAATGAAAACCAACTTAGTTTGTTTCTTAAATTGTGATTGTCATCTTTCATAATAGATCTATGGCTTTGGAACCATTGTTTTATCTCGAAGCCCAGGGCTGTAACTATACCTCTCAATTGCTTTTGGACTTCAGGTGGTAGATGTACAATTATTGTGTCTTCGGGGTTTCTTCGCGCAGCAGTAAGACGTGAAAATGTTGCGCAAGATGTTGGTAAAACTATTTCAGAAATCTTTTTCGCTATTGGTTGTATATATTCTGTATGAAGGAATGCACGTTTCAGATCTTCTAGGTCAAAAGTGTACAAGATACCCTGGGCTATTCTTGCGTGAACTATAAGTTTAAGTGAAGGCCAAAACTTGATCCTCATATTTAACTTAAAACTTGCACACAAACAAGTGTTGGTACTAGAAGTTTTAATTTACGGTCAGATTTAGTAGCTCTAATGTGTTTCAGATGATAAAGATGATATAAAAACTTTTTTCTATAGATAGTCACTCGATTTACTGTGCCTTTAAGAGTTAAGGATATCAGATAAGGGTTGAAGTCCTTTGGTTAGAATGAGGACAAATGCTTTTCAGGCAAATATTAGAAAGGCTTCTCATTTATATTCTGAATAGCAGACGTTTCGCATGGAAGAATATTTTAGTTTATATACTGCTTTAAAATTTCCAGTTTTTCAATCTCTGTATTCAATTTAGCTTGTCAATTAGCAACGTCTTTAAC
>BMAV01009595.1:80205-115609 GCA_019973955.1 Trichonephila inaurata madagascariensis | reverse complement strand
CAAAAAATCGTCGATTTCTCTGAAGGATAAGCAGAATTCTCTGTATGAAAATTTTTTCTTCAGAAGAAATGAACTCTCGAATGACGTTCGTTTTCTTCTTCTACGGATTGTTACTTGTTCACTTAAAATAACAACGCGAAAATCAATTCCAGTACTTTAAAATTAAATTTTGTTCTCCACCTATTTAGCACTTTTAAGTGGTACGTCTGCGCTGATGTACTTATCATTCACATATGTTATCATGGTGTACGCTCGGTGGAAAATCGCCTGTGGATTAGATGCTCTGTTCATAGTATCACGTAATGGGGAACCTGCAGTGTATATGTATAAAATTAGAAATGTGACGTCTTTTATATTAGTATTAATTGAAATTGTTTTATATTATAGAATACATGGTACTACTATTATATAATGTTCTACATTTACCTTTTAATATATTTTGGTTACTTTGATTATACAGGTTGACCATAATTAAACTGCAAGTGTTCAAGGGGTGCTCGAGAGAAAACTACCGAGAATATTCCAGTGAAATTTGGTATCTACACGTTTCAGAACATGCACAAATCAAATATGCAAACAATTGCAATTTTCAACCAATGGATGGGACTGTGCTGCATTTCAATGCTTATCGATGGCATATATGCAAATTTTAAGTTCATCGAACAATATAAAAAACAAGACTACATTGAGTAATTGTCTTTTAAATAAGAAGGAACGTGCATTGTTAGTAAAGATATTCTATCAGAATGGTAGCAATTATTCAAAAATTATGTGGAATGACTTGTGATTTTCTTGTGGGCCTATATTTCTTTGAGACTCCAGCTCCAAGTGGTTCAAAACGCTGTAGTATTACATTTACTAGCTACGGTGTGATGCTGAGACAGCAATTGATTCCAGCATTTCAAGAGATACATTGTTTAGAAACCACGATATTTATGCAGGACAGAGCCCTCCTCACATCTCTAAACCTGTTAAAAATTTCTACATGATACCTTTGGTGCTGACCGAGTCTCATAAGCAGAGGTTTCGAAAACGCTTGGCCCCCACATTCACTGGAACTTAATCCTTGCGATTTTCATCTGTGGGGGCATCTGAAAGGTATGGTTTATAGAGAATGGCATGCTTCTGTTGTTGAATTTAAATGTTTTACGTATTCAGCATGTGGTTGCATCTGATGGTTCGCATATTAAGCACATCATGTGATCATTTCATTGAGTAAATAATGGTTTAATTGTTTTCCAAAATGTCTTTATGGATCTTAATTTACGTTAATTTTTGATTACATGATACTGTAAAAATTTAATTAATTAAGCGAATTGTATGGAATTTTGATATACTGTAAGGGATGTTTTGTATTGTTTATATGCTTCTAAGAATGAATGCCATTATGTTCTGTCTTTTGGTTTTGGAAGTTGTATCTGCCACTGGTGGGCATTGAAATTCGGTACAGAGCCATCTATCTGGTGAAAACTGTGATTTTTTTTCTTGCATATTTGACTTGCGCATGTACTGAAACGCATAGATACCAAATTTCACTGGAATATTCCCGGTAGTATTCTCTCCAGCACCCCTTGAACGCTTGCAGTTTAATTATGGTCACCCTTTATATGTATATCCTTTAGAACAGTGATTCTTAAATTTTCGTTCTTCACCCCCCCCCTTCCTTTATGTATCAGGGGGACATCGCAGACCCTCAAGGTTTTGAACATCAATTCCTTACTTAATATTCTTGATCAAAATTCATGTTCAATATAGTTTCTTCATTGAGGGATATTTAGTAATCCAGTCTTGTATGACACAGTTTTCAATTATTCTACCAGGCCCTCCAGAGGGAAATCTCAACGTTATTTGAGAAACTCCACGGATCTCCAGCGGTCCACGGACTAAAATGTCAGAACCATTGCTCTAGGACATTGTCTGATATTAACAGTAACGGAAACAATAAATAATGTGTTAAGGGAGAAAAAATAATTTATTAATAAGCGATGGAAATGACATAAGTGTAAGTCTTAATATTATACCTAATTTTTTGTTAGATTGGGACGTGATAGCCTAAGGGTTATGGTCACGAACTTGAGGCCGGAGTGTCCGCAGTTCGAGTTCTAGTGCTACTGAAATCAAGTGGTGTAGAGTTGACGTATCCACGTTTAATCTGTTAAGTCTCAATGTCCTCTCGTTGGATTGACGTTGTAGTTATCAGATATTGGGGCCAGATCTGGTGTCGTTCTCACCAATGTCAGCTCAAAATAAGGAGATCCATCGCCTATAGCCCTTAAGTTTTTTTTATAGTGCAACGTTAATAAAATTCTTATTTTCGCTTGCTGATAGGTTACGCAAACTCTGCTAGAATTCAAATGTAAGGAATTTAATGCACAAAATGCATACGTAGTCTAGAAGAAAAGCGATCAATCACAAAACAATGTACTGAAATGTGTGACTTAGTACAATTCTACATCTAAAAAAAATTTTCTAAGATGAATTTAATTAACCTGATGTTAGCAGAAATATGTTTAGAACTGCAAAACTTTTCCTTTGAAATCACGTCTGTATGTAATTAAATTGAATAATAATACTTAAATGCAGTTTATATTTCCTACGTTCATAGTATTGAACTCCATACTGATTATATTTGAAGCTGCAAGTTGTATGGTGTTAATAATAAACCTGGTAATGAGGATAGAACTTTCATGTTTATCTTTCAAATTTTCTTCCTAGCGTGGCGGTTAGTCTTCTTTTCCAAAAGAGAATTGCTGTAAGGCGGCTTACCATTCGAAATATTTAACCATTTATCTACCGACGGAACTTATAAGTACCACTCACTTTAAAATTACATAGAATAACCATTTTTACGAATATTCTGATGATACTTAGCAGGAATATTCTTTGAAATCCACTCTTCCAAGATATATGGCAGCACGAGTTCTATTATGAGTTTTTAGCGGGGAAGGCGAATAGTTTTATAGCAGAAATTGCGTTTTATGCTGCCGGCGTTTCCAGCGGATTGCGAAGATTGTCATTTTTGCCAAGAAAAAATAGTTAATGTCAAAGTTTAAGTGTTATTTTTTTTTTTTGTATGTTAATAAAGATCTTAGAAAACGATTTGACTATTTATTTTAAGTGTGACTGTGTATATAATTAATTTTACAGTTGAATATATTTAATTAATTAATTAGCTCTAATGGATCAAATTTCCCAAATCTGAGTATTTTGTTTATGTATATCCCCTAATTTTTATTGTAGTGATTCAAAAAAATATTGCACGAAAAAAACTGCAGTAAATCATAATGCGGTAGATAAAGGGTTAAGCTGTAAAATGAATTATAATCCTTATACAAAATATTTAAAATTAAATAAATTTTATCAACTAAATTATATTAACATTGAGTAAACATCGACTCTCTAAATTTGATAAAATAATTTGTGATTATTACGGTTAAGTTGTTTCATGACGGTGTTTGAAAATGATTGATTATTTGTTTACTACTTGATCGCTTTAGGTAGCAGTTCAACCCTTTAATTGATATTTGCAGCTTTGATTTAGACAAAAATTTTATCAACTTATAGTCTTAAGCAGTTAAATCATATCTCTGTATATATTTAAAAATTGATGGATTGATTCAATATCCACAAATCAGAGGAATCTTAAATTCTAAAAAGGCAAACAAGAACAAAATATCAATAAATGAAGTAAAGTCAATTGACCAAAATGGGAAACTATAAAGATATTCTCTATAGCTGGAATTGACTTAGGACAGTGAAGTAGTGTTAGGATTGCTTTTTGAGGATCCTAACATTCATCTTCAGTATAACTGAATAATATAAATCATGAATGAAAAACACTTAGGCTTAAAATTTGCTCGTGCAAAAATGCAATAAATTATTAATGGACTAATTTAATTTAAATGAATATTAAGTAGATGGAAATAGTATAAAAAAAATTATGCAATTAAGAAGAGAAAACTGGAGTTGAAACACTTAAATAAAGTTTTGTAAGCATAAAGTTAAAACCTTTTCAGGAAGGGGAGATTTTCTATGAGACGCTCGCTAGGAACGGGGTGAATGCATAAGGACGGGACGTTTTCTTAGCTAAGCCTAACTTAAGGGAAAAAAAGCATAAATAATAAAATTTCAGTCCTAACGACGTAATTTTTGGTACCCCTTTAGATTATTACACGAGTTGTTAATTACATTAAAACTAGAATGTAATAACATTTTTTCTTTAATTTACATGAAATTACATAAAAAAATATGACTTACCTTGGGAAATAAATTTCGTAAGCACTATTCAATTTTTTTCCAAAATTTTCATTGACAAAACACATTAATACACTTTCAAATTAAATAAAAAAAATTACGACTTAGATTATTTACGAAAAGAAATAGCAAAATTAAAATGAAGATTGAATGTGGAAAATCTCTAAGCATGGAGAAGCTCAAAGTCCTACATTGTATGATTTGCAAGCATAAAATGTTTGTTGCGCTTTTTTTTTTATTATTATTTATTTACACTCGGTTTGTGACTATACATTTTGTCTTTTTTCACCCTTTTTGTTCATATTAAGGTTAGGAAAATGCCTTCAAAACAATCAAATAATAACCTGAAGTCATGGTTTTTGAAATAAGAAAAGTACGCGAAATATATCCGAAAGCAATAAAAACTGTAACAGAACTGACGCTAAATCCCTAAAACACTCCACACTGTTAAGAAAAAGAAAATAAAAAAAGTATTGGGAGAGTTATTAGAAACGTGAATGTTTTATATCAAGTGGAAATTTTGCGATCTATTTGCTTACATTTCGATTATCCCCCGCCACAGCTGATGAGCAAAATACCAAATCCAGTAAGGATATAAGCAAACTGATGGTCAGGTTACTCTAGCTATGTTCAGTTTCAATATAATGGACATAGGTTGTCATCTAGTGGTCATTAAAAAACGTTCCAGCTGAAAAGTCATATATGCATCACCCGGCCTACCACAGCGTTTTTCTGAAGTGCATATTTGCACAGGCCGGCCATGAGGTGCGTCCGTGATGCATGCATATTTGCACTACCCGTCGCGAAGGGTTAAAAACTGGAAGCAGGAAACTATATAAAAATATTTGTTTTGTCTCTCTCGCTCTCTAGAAAGTCAAATAACAGAAAGCCATTGCCTATTAATCCCTTAACTGTCGAATAAAATTTACGTGATATCCTATCTAGTACGATCAGTTTTCACGTAAGCGCGTATGTGGTGTATTAAAAAAAAGAAAAGGCCCAAATAAGCAGTTGGAAATAAATAAATTCTTTAATGTCCCTGCCAAGGTAATTTTATTGTATTAAAAAGCCTTCGAGATTAGTTTTACTAATATCCGCTCAAAAAAAGGATCGTAATACGGAAAAACGTGTTTATACGTCCAGGAATTTAACGTACTATTTGATCTAGTCGTATATATACGTATGTGACAATTAACGGATGAACAAGAAAAAATGCATTATCTAGCAAAATTAAGATGCGAGATATTTGACATGAAAACACTGCAAAACAGAAGCACAATTTAAAAAAAGTTGAGGCAAAAAATCTTGAAGCTTAATGCATCAGAATTTTCTTAGAAGAAAGACTAGTAACTGACATCTCTAGTGGTATTTTTAATTGAACAGCTCCCTGGGTAATGATGTGACCTGAATCTCGAAAACTGTGGAATTAAAATCTGATTTCTCACTAATCCACTATTTGACAAAGTCAAAATTACCCATTTAGAGGGAGAATTCCCAATTGCTAAGACAGGTACTCTTAATTATCCCTGAAATATTTCCAGGAATAATTAATTCTTGATAATAGTCTGAATTAAATTTTGGAAATGATAGATCTAGTTTATATGTAATGGTTATCATTAAATGTCATGAGCCATTTTATGTAATGGGAATGAAAGCGTAAATTTTAATGTATAAAAATTAAACAATGTGAATAATTTTTTTTTATATAAAAAAAGAGAATTTTATAAATAATTATAAAATAAATGAATCTTTTATTTTAAAATTATTATAAAATGCTGTGCTCACTTGAAAAGTAGAACTTTGCAGTTATTGTGTAAAGTTATCTTTTCTCAAGTTAGAATTTTTTTTCTTTACCGGAAAAATTAAAGGTTTATAAAAGAATTTTCTAAATTCAAGATATATAGAACGATATACACTATAAACGCTTCATATAAATAACATAAGTAATCTTTTATTTCTTAATGTTTAGTTGATTTATAAATATTATCATAGCGCAGCGGTTCTTAAACTTTCAATCGCCTCTTCCCTCCCTTTATGTACCCCCCTGGGATTTTGAACACCTCTTTTTGACACATAGCTGTGGGATTTAAAGGTTCCTTAATAATTCTTCCTCTGCTAATCTTCTTTGTACATGTGTTTCTATTCCTTTTTGAAAATATTACGTTGTAGTAATGGCTATGTTGTTGCAAAGAATTAAGGTTGATTTCGGTTAATGTTAAATAATAAGACCCGAATTTGGAACATTTTTTCAGATATAAAAGAAATGAAAAATTAATATGATCTTCTGGCTTCACTATCCTTTAGAGAGCAGCATTTTTTTATCATACTTCCCATTTCTTAACCGAGTTGATTCATTTTTTTCTGGTATAAAATGTGTTTCGCAATTTTTATCCTTTACCGTAATGTTAAATGGGCTTTGCCTTCACGTATTAAAACAAAAAAGAAAGTATTCACGGAATATTTTGAAATTTTTAAAAACGCTATATTGTTAACAGAGGTAGGAGTTATAATATTACAAATTTCCATGGAAATTGGGTCATTTTTCTGTCTGAAAATGTGCTTTGCCTTTAGTTAGAGCTCTCGTACTTTTACCGAAGACATCCTTAAAAAAATGAATATTCTTGATCGAAATACACGTTATTGTAGAGTTTTTCATTGGGAGCAATAATGGATCTAGTCTGTGAAAATACATCTTTCAATTCTTCCACGAGGTCCTTCAGAGTCTGAAAAAGAGGGAATTTTTAACATTAAATGAGGGACCATAGCGAACCCCTTAGAAAAGCTACGGGGACCCCAGGAGGGGTACACGGACCACAGTTTAATAACCGTTGCGTAGCGTATTTGATTTGATTTAAATTTACGTTACACATTGAATAACATGGGGAATGTTGGTGAAGGGTTTCGTAAGTTTGAGCCACAGTTAAGAGGACACGTGAGATGGAAACCCCTTCAACAAACTTCAAAAGAATGCCCATGGGAATTCTTTAAAGGTTGATTTAATTAACGCACATTACCCTCTCTGCTCAGTAGGTACTTCCATGGTAGGACTCGAACCCGCGATTCGACACCATGACCCCTTGACAAACGTGACCACCTTTCGTTGCGGACAGTAAAGGATAAATCAATACAATGTAATAAATTCAAAATATTTCAGCTGTTAGAAACATTGAAGATAGATTTTCAATGTTTCATAATTCACAGGTCAAAAAATACTTCGAATGTTCTTTCTTTAGCATAAAGTGCTAAACACAACCCTTCCAGCAACATTTGTTCTGTAGAGTCCAGATGTTAAATGTCTTGTGTATTCCTTTGAAAAACGGGTGCATAATACAGAAAAATATTGTTATTATTTCATAAACACTGTATACGGTTATTTCCATGCTGTTAAAACAAAGCAATTTGTTTGAATGCGTAATTTAACGGGCTAAGCTCATGTGACGTCATAGTCACGTGATAACTACAGTCACGTGTTTCCAAATAAACAAATCATAAATTCATGTGACGTGATAGCTATATCATAAATGCAATCACGCGTTTCCAGCAAATTATTTAATGTACTTTACTGTTGCTAACTTTTGCTTTTCGCTGAAACTTTTTTTTTAAAAGTACAAATCTGTTAACGATAATAATGTACATAGTTGAACAAAATAAGCTTAATTTAAAAGTACACGTATATTGGTAAGGAGGTTTTTTTTAATTTAAAAAATTATTTGAAGAACTTTATATATATAACACATGTACATCCTTAACCAATCATCAAATTGTAAAAGTTATCTAAACTTTACAAGTGGAACTACTAGTATGTCAGTTTTTAATGAATGAAAAACACGTGATTGCCTTTATCATGTGACCGTCATGAATTTAGTCCATTAAACCAGAGTTATTGTTATTTGGTCTGGTTCATATGACGCAGGATCTTGTCAAGATGAAAGCAACTTTTTTGTCGTAAGAGAGGCGTGGGTAAATATTTGGCTCGAGGGCGACATTGAGGGAGCGGAGGATGTCATACCGCCACACTTTTTAAAAATGATTTCATTCATTAGTTACATTTTCTTCTCAGAAAAACGTATAAATTGTACCATGCAAAGCAATAAATATTAGTCACATAAAATAGTGGTCATTTTATTCAATTCATTTGCTGTGGCAATTTAATGTCATCTCGAATTGAAAGTACAATTAATATTAGTATCAGCCAAATGAGATAAATTTACCCTATCCCTCATTATGAATTTTTTTTTTCATGAAATGCCAGCGCCAACTTTCATCAATATCTACTCTCATGAACCTTAATGTAAGAAAAATTTGCTCACACAAATCTATGTCTACCCAAATATAAAGGGTATTTTCCCAGAATATTTTCATACCTTGAAATTTTTCTGCAGATGAAGATTTGCAATGCCACAGTATTAACAGTTTCTGCACGCTGTGCGATCTGACGGCAAGTTAATAAATTTAAGATGACAAATCGTCCTCATTTAGGGAACCCAGTCCTTCTTTTATAGGTTCTGTCCTTCCTTAAAAAGTGTTCTTCTACTTGTAATCCCTTTCAATATTTTAAAAGTAATAGGTCAATCTCTCTCTATTCAGAGATGCAAAACCTAACCGTTACGCTTCCGTTTGAAGCAATTGGAACGTTAAATGTATATTTAAATTTTAATAAATTAAAACAATTGGAAAATCAGCAGGTTGAAATTTCAAAAAGATGGGTAGAAATATTTAACCATTTCAAAAATGAACACATTCCATATGAAAATTTAGTTATTCTTGTTCAATTTACGTTGTGCTGCCCAGGAACTAATACAGCAGTCGAAATAGTTTTTTCATTTGGTAATGATTTGTGGACAAGTGATAAATCAAGATTGAATGTTGGTACTTCAGATTTCTTTTTACAGCACTTATATGCATATGAAGAATACAGCATATGAAGGGTTATTCTTGTCCCGAAATGTCCGTTGTATTACAAAATATGTTGACAAAAAAGTTCATTCAACGGAAAATCTTTCATTTGAGCAAATAATTAAATTGGATCTAAGCGTAATTAGTGTACTTTTGTTCGATTTAATAAAATGTTTCATGTATTTACATCGTAATTTTTTCTTAAATTTTCTATCCTCCTTTTCACTGTCAAAAAAGTGTTTACCTTAATAAATTCCAGCTGCAGCTCTTCAGGAGCTGTAACAGCAGTAATAGGATATCAGAGCATATTTAATTTAGGCTCAGTTTTCTTATAATCCTGAAATCTTCTTGTGACCTCGTCATCTAAACTTTACAGATGATCTCTAATTTTAGCAAACATTTTCTGATACTTAGTTTTCTAAAAAAAGGAATTCTGTTTTCCCTAATAGTGGAATAACCGTTGAAAAACTTTGGTTGTGCATGGGAAATAAATCTCGGTTCAAAGTGGATTTTCTGACTTTCTTGACGAGTCGCCATTTGCCCAGTCATATCGCGTAGAGTGATCTAATAAATTTTTATTTCCGAATGTTAATTTTGGCTGAGGTGATTTCCGATTATCTTCAAAGCTTCTTACTTCTTACTTTTTTAAATATTTAAATGTTTTTTCCAGCATTTTTTCATTTAATAAATAAAAGTACTTTGCTAGAAAAAAAATTAAAATTGTATAACCAGTGGGGACACTTAACCCGCGGTCACTCGCGCCTGTTTTTCTACCGTTGTCACTCGCGGGGTGTAGAGAACACCCCAAACTCTCTCTCTTAACACGTGTATTTAAATAAGAAAAAATTTTTAAGTCTCAATTATGATATATATTTATGAAGTATAAGAGGTTTTTTGTATTATACAAACAAAATTGTTAAATTTATTGCATTCAAATGAGACTAGCATTAATTTAAACTAAACCTACAAAATTTTCATTTTGAAGTACACAATTTTATATTTTTTCATAAACCACAAGTAAAACGTATATACCAGTAATAAATATACTTTATAATTAATGATAAGGATAGTAAAAAGTAGAAAAATATTTTAATCATTTTTCAAACATTCAGAGCAGACTGTATTCATATGCTTTAAGCACATATTTCTCTTGCATTGAAGACAAAAACAAATAATTTTTACATCTTTTACCCGTGGACAAGCAGTGCAACACCCCTTTTTTAGGGGGATTAATGCTCTTTTTAATATATTCTGTGTCAGTAAAGCTTCTTTTGAGTGTTTTGTTAAGGTTTGGGAAATCCGATCTCATATCCCACTGTGGCTGCACAAGATCCATTCTAATCTCCTCTAATAATATTGAATGTCTCATTTATTTTCAGAAAGAACCGAATGATAGACAAAGGAAGCATTAATTCCTACAGTATTAAGTAGATGGTAAAATATTCGCAATGGCCAAAGGTTACATATTCGCGATACATAATATATACTGCACATTTCATCAGTGGTATCAACATCACCTGTATTATAAAAATTTTTGATTTCAAGTTCCATCTCTCCAACTTTGGTTACGAAATCACGCAGTTATCGAATTCACTTAGTTCATTTTGTCAATCTGTTGATACAGTATCTAATAGACGACAAAGTCGCTATTTCTCCCTTTCTCATGGAGTTTTTGTCATAATTTCCAGAAAACGTTTTGAAATTTTTTTTAAAAAAAAATTGTATTTTACAAATATTTTATAGAATTATATTATTTTTATACCACATTTATTGAAATTTTAAATAAAATATTCGTGCATATTAATATATTTGAAAAAAAAAAAAACGGAAACGGAAAGAGTAAAACGTACTTTTCCGTAGATACTTCGAGTAAGAAAATATAACTCAATCACTCGCGGGGTGTTCTCAGCACCCCAAATAAACTTTTGAAGGTCGTTACATTCCAACCGTCCTAGCGAGATTGATTACATCAGGTGTGAAGGTTCAATGACCTAAAATGGGCAGCTACAGAAAAAATCGTGGCTCTGCGCATTATTTTTAGAATTGTAGGAGGCTTTTCTTGTTGATGGGGTGTACAGAACACCCCGCTCGAGTGATCACGGGTTAAATGAAACAAAAAAAAATAATTTTCATGAATTTTTAGGATGGTTTCACAAAAGGGAAACTAAGCCAAGCACCAACTCGATAATTACGTTATTGGTCACGCGGGTTGATTGAGTCACCTTAATCCCTTATTTAAAATTATTTTTATTGTACCCGAAAAAAAATCAAAAAATTTCAGTGAATAATTAATATACACCCAGTAATAATTAAAATTTCCAGTAATAATGTCTCAAAGTATCAAAGAAAAATTGAAAACTCCTTTAAAGTAGGTAAGTATACTTCCTCTTGGTTAAAAGAAAGTATTCTTACCTACTTTAAAGGACTATGCGATTTTTCTTTGATAATTTGAGAAAAAAATATCAAGCAAACTGAACCAAGAATTTTCAAATGTGTCTGCCTTTAATAAAGGACACAAATCACAGACACTTTTCGCTAACATTACAGGAATGGTTTTACAGACATAACTGTCATATTTTGTTCCAATTTTTGTAGTTTTATTGTCTTCTGATGATGAACAAATAGCATATTGGACGTTTTCCTGCGTGTGTATTTCTGACAGGGTGAAGTGTGTCTTGTGGTACACTTATTGCTTCATATTTTTCTTGATGGAGTTCTTAGGTAGCATTTGGAAATTTTCCTTTCAACTCAAACGTTTCATGTTAATCTCTTGCCTCAAATCTCTCGCGCGATCAGGATAAACATGGATTATTTCAGTAGGTACTTGCTTGATCTATTTCAACTTCTTTCAATAAAATCACATATGCCCATTTCTTTTTTAATATTCTGCTAATTTACGTTTATAAACCGTAATAAGTCGTACAGCACATCAATGAAAACCTCTAAGTCGCTCACAGGAGAAAATTGTAGCATGTTTATAGAAAATATTTTGGAACAAAGCTGGTCGCGCGGGGAACTCAGTCAAACCAAGTACTTCAAGATTGTAAAAACAAACAAAAAAAAAACGTGTGACGCACCCAAAATAGAGGGAGATATATTAGACTAATACACTTTAGTACCCATGAAGACTGGCATATAGGAGGATATTGTAAAGGTCAGTGGTAAAAAATAAAGTTTTCCCAGAATTAACGATTTCATGAGCTTGGCGTGATTCTGTGCCCCCCGCGCCCGGATTAAAAGAATTTCGTCCACAGTATACATATTTTTATGCATAGAATTTAAGATTACTTTTAAAAATGTACTTAATCAATGTGCTTTCATTTATTTATAAATACTTTTTAAATGACGATAATCAATACTACATGCTGCGTATATGCTCGGTAAACATTGTGTTTGCCATATTTTGATTCTTCATAAGCTTTAAATCTTGTTAAGTATAACGTTTTTTATTATCTGATTCTCAATATGCTGGTTAATGGGAAAGTGAAGTTAGTAAGATGAGGAGCAAATGAAGTTTACATACATAAAACATAGTGGCGTAACGTGTACGCAAGCCAATTTATAATATATTAAATATAAAACCTGACTTTACGGGGGGGGGGGTTCTTAATGTTCTCCATTACTCTACTCATAAAATATAATTTAATGTTTATAAATTTATTTAAAAGAACATTTGTGTTTAACTTATTTTTCCTCGGTATTATTTGCAATAAACATTGCCTTATTTACGTTATTCTAAAACAATTCTTTTTTAAGAAAAGTATTAAAAGTGAGTTCTAATCAAGACAAATAACGCATGTAACAAAAGTTTTACATCCCTTATGAACTCAAACTTTAGTTGTTAGCAAACCTTAAATTCAATTACGCGTCACAACACAGCGTTTATTACGACATAATAAATTAGATTATGTTTTTTATTTATGTATACAACATCTGGTTATGCTCAGTCACAAACTTTTTTCTTTCATAAGCGAAAGAATGCCAAATAATTCTCCTTTTCACTCATTAATAAATGGCATGGTTTGGCAGCTTGCAGACTTTTTTTGTGTGTGTACGTTGTTTTTATTCAATATATTGTGTGTAATTTCCCAGAGGGTGAAAAACTTTTTATGTCTTAGAATTGGATTTAATAACTGCAGGGTTTTTTTTTTGTAGAATGAAGCACAAAAATATTTTAGTGGGAAAAAATATATGAAGGAACATTTTAGGGAACGCCACAATAGTTTTTTTTTTTTTTTCTTGTTGAAAAAAATATTCGCAAGATCTGTGTGATGAGTTTTTTTTTTTCATTTAATTTTCAGAAAATCTAATTAAATAATTCGCAGTATTTCTTTCAAAATTTCCTTCCTAATTTAAATTTATATCCAGATCTTGTTTTTCCATAATATCATTTTTTGACGAGTTTAAAATTACCATTTTATTCAATTTCCTTTTTGTCTTGTAGTTTTTCTGTTAGTTAAAATTGAATAAAATTTTTGGAAAATAGGAAACAAAAATTCGTGTTTTTTTTTTTTTTTTTAATACAGGGAAATACGTTGATTCTGAAAACGCTCAAGACGAAATTTCGGTTAACACGAAATAATACAACGATCCGGACAAACTACAATGTATTTTCATACATCTTTTTCTTTTAACACTAAACGAAAATCGCTTACAACGAAAAGATTCCTTTCTGAAAATGAAGAAAATACGGAAAACACCAGCCTCGCAGGCTAGATTTAAGAGGAGTGTAAAATGAAATAGAAGTCATTTCACATGAATAGCCTCGGAATAACCTGTGACAGGAGCTATTTTTGTTTATCTAAGCTACTTTCACCTCCATCCCTACGAACACCACTCGAAAACATCGCTTCTCTCAACAGTTTGCTTTGAAATTCGATGAGTGTTACTACGCAGTGTGAGTAAAAATCAGTGTGAATTCAATTCGCATATTTTTTTTTTTTTTTTTTTTTGCAAACACAATGGCAATAATCAAACTAATATTTCGCTTAAAAGGAAGATGGATCTTCTTAAGACTGTTCATCAAGAACAGGCGAAAACGGAAATCTGTAAACATTTTGGTTTTTCTAATTCTATTTTATCGACAATAATTTAAACAAGTAAAAAATATTTTTTTTAAAGTCAATTCCTACTTCGTTAGAAAAACGTACTGGCAGCATCGGCAGCAGCCAGTTGTAACTTAGACAGAAATAACATAGAAAAAATTTAAAATTAAAAATTTATTACTAAATATTTAAAAAAAAACTGGAAAACATCAAGTGTCATCGAATACAAGATCTAAAAATTTATTTGAAGCTCAATGGATGAATAGAAAGTATTTTATTAACGATTGAAAATTTGAACTAGAAGGGGAGTGTAAACTAATAGAAGGAATTGAATGAAAAAGGGAGTAAATTACGTAAATGTTTGAACAGTTTTTATTAAATGCATGCAATATACATATCTATGTGAACAAAATGTACTCTAATAAACTTAATTTTGTTGAATATATGTTTTCTGAAATATGTATCCTTCAATACGCGAAATTCTTTTAACACGAAAAAATAGTTCAGTACTCTCAGTTTAGTGTTAAACGGTTTTCATTATATTAGAATGTTTACGTTTCAAATAAAACTAACACAATTTACTCTTTCTTTTTTTTTAAAAAAAATATGAATCATTATTTGAAGCAACAGTTTGATTTAAAAAGTGGAAATAAAATAAGTGCGATTTCGCGTGACAGAACCATTTGAATTTTGAGATAACTCATCAGTCTACAAAAAACATTGAACTATTCTTTGTTAAAATTCTACAGTGAGTAAAGATTTTTTTTTAAATTAATAACTGGTTTTTCACAACAATAGTTTTAATGCTGTTGCAATAATTAAATAAACACAAACCCCTTAAATTTCAATTTATTTATACAACATATAAGCAGAAGCAATAAACTAAATTTTGTGAACACAAGTTTTCTCCATGCTCAGAAGCATTAGGTAATATTGCAATTGGGAAAAATCAAAAATGGGAAAAACAAGTCTTAGAACGGCGAATGATTACAAGTGCATGAAGGAATGGTTTCTATACCTCCTAAGCTGCCAAATTTCTTGGGTTTTTTTCCCCCAAGAATACTTAGGGACTTCAGAGAATGACAACTAATCCAAAAACACCCTTTAAATGGAATAGTGGGTGAAAGTTGCTTCTAAACTATATAAGTACCGCATAACTGATAAACATTGTGAGTGGCAAAAGAAGAACGATAACGTAACAAATTGCTATGTAATACTACTCATTTACTGCAAATGGCCGTAAAGGACCTTAGGGACAGATGTAATAGACTACAATAAAAAGTTATCTCTTTGATATCAGTCTTCAAAACAAAACAAAAAAAAATGGCTTTTATGGTCTACCGAACTCCAGAATTAGGAGAAATAGAATAAAGCTGCCCGTTCTCAGAAGTTAAGATTTTCTTTTGCACTTATCTAGACGATTTAGTTTCCTCGTTATCGGCAGTAAAATTATCTAGAGACACAAACAATAATACAAGAGATACAAACAATAATGCTAGTACGACTTCGTCAAAGACTTCATAGCCTACTGAACGACTTTAAACGTAGTCATATTTAAGGTATGGGAAGCAGGTTAGCCATACTGAGCAATAGTACGTCTCTTGAAGCGAATAGACATGTCTTTGGTGGAAATTGTTTGTACAAAGAACTGATTAGCGAAATGAAGGAACGGCAGTGTGAAGGTTTATGAATATTAGGTAAGATCCAAAAATTGAGCGATGTCTCCAGACTTTTCCCTCAAGACTTAAGATGTCACTGCCCAATTTAAGGCGTGCTACAGCCTGTTTCAATATCCAACGATATTTGACGGATGGCATGATGCCGTTGTTGATAATCATGTATGACATTGCATAGTATTCAGCAATGTATTCTACTACAGTATTGGATAAGATGACTATTGGTTTCGTTTATGTAGAATGCAGGAATGGGGTCCTAATCAGCCTATGTTTTTTAAAGACAAACAGCCATTACTCATCATGTAATGGTATAGAGTGCTATCTGTTACGATATTAATTACCTCTTGATAGCCTGCGTAGAGGTTTAACAAATCAGTTTGCTGATATCCTACAACCAGTTTCGCGTTTTTTTCATGGCATGTCATCTTCGCCAGTAACTTTCCAATAAAAGATCATGGGGTCCAAAATGACTGGTATGTTTTAGATTACCGTTATATTGTTGACAGTCTTCCTTGGTCACCAAGGATACCAGATCTTTCGCCTTTCGAACATATAAAGCCGGGATGGGCATTAAGTCGATTGCGATCTACTGGTGGACTACCAAAACATTTTGAGGTGACCACCTTCACATAAGACCTAAGACTCGCATACTAAAATAAATATATGTGGAATACCTACGCCAGTAAGACTGGGGTATCGGCTCTTCGCAATGCATGCTACTATGTGTAGGTGATACTTGTACCATTATTGGAAGCACACGATGACGCTTAACACATTCTCTGCGACTATAGAGGAAAAATGCGATCATCGCGATGCCAGCTGTAGAAATGCGTCCCCCCACACGCCGACTAAAGGAGAAAATAAACATCGACTTGCTCTTCCCACGATAATACGGGATTGGCTACTGAAACATAACCCCACACCTCACGCTTCCGCGGGATTGGAATCTTGTGTTGATATTACGTCCCGAGATAGAAGACACCCGGCTGCGAACGTGTTAAGGACATACATCGGTTAATGGTCGAAGTAAAGTATCCTAATTTGAAAAGGTTACATTTTATTTAACTTCATTCTCTTGCACTACCTACCTGTGTAAATCTGCATTTCCAACGATGAATATAATTAAGACAGCATATCACTCCCGTTCCACAGACGACCACTTGGAATCCAGAATAAGATTAGCAGTTACTAATTATATACCGAGATATTTAAGATTGAAGTGGACAGTATGTAAGTCTTCTACTGAAACTATAAAACTCTATGAGAACTAACTTTAAATACAAATGATTTATTATTTTTATGCATTTTGAGTGATAATATAAATTAATCACATTTGATATATATATTATAAAATTTATGGGTATAATTATTATGTTTATATCTTGCATTTTGCATAAAACATGAGTTATAAGCAAACCTTTTTTTTATTGTAATTATGTAGGTAAGTATTACATTCTGTATTAATTGCTAGAATATAAATATTGTTGAGCTTTTTTGTAGCTTACCACATCTACGCCATTGGATGGACCGTAGCACCTTAAAAAAATTGGAAGTAGACCGTACCATATAAAAATCTGCCCACCCCTGGTATAAAGGGTATGATAGAGCGTCAGCATTGCACAAGATATATCAGGGAATGATAATAAGAAACTTAATAACCCCTTATATATTGACATATACAAGCATACATCATCACCAGAGTATTAAGCTCACAGTTTACTAGTTTTAATAAACAATGTGCAATTGCTAACCATTGATGGATCATACAGCTTTGATATTTCACACCTTCGTCTATTTAAATATTAGATTTACAAGTACTTAATTTGAATAAAAAATTGCCATTTTTATTTTTAAAATAGTAAGCTGTGTGATATCAATGTCCCGAAAGACTAGGCTTATTTCAGTTTATAAAATCGTCTGAAATAAAATCAATAGTTAAATTAACCATAAAATTTATATTAATGGCAATGAAAACGCCATAAAGGAATATTTGAAATTAATATTTTATGTTCAAGATTTTTTTTTTAAAAAAAAGATATTACGAGAAAATAAAAAAAATGATTTAAAGTCAAAAATTCTATAAAGAAACAATTAAAAAAACTGAAGCACCCCCCTCCCCCAAATTTTTATTCATTGGTCCTAAAACGAACATTCTAAGCAAAATGTGATGTCAAATTAGACTAAGTGTGCAGCTCGAAAAAAGAGTGGAGATGGCAACAATTGTTTGGTGTCGTCATCCTACACACCTTCTCTATCCATGTGGCTAGTTTTGCTTTAAACGATCATGCCAGTTGGGAGTACTTCATCATTGAGAGAGCACGTGCAACTGCAATCTGTCTGTAAAATGTCGAATCAACATCAAGTTTCTTGTGAAACTTAACAAATCAGACACGAAAACAATTCCACTATTAACCGAGGTTTATGGAGAGGAAACTTTGTCTCGTGCACATGTGTTTGAATAGAATAAGGGATTTCAGGAGAAATTGAGAATGTGGAAGGCAATAAACCTGATGGGCGCACAAGGTCAGCGATCACA
Organism: Trichonephila inaurata madagascariensis; assembly: GCA_019973955.1. NCBI lineage: Eukaryota > Metazoa > Arthropoda > Arachnida > Araneae > Nephilidae > Trichonephila > Trichonephila inaurata. The sequence continues at coordinate 97,202 of BMAV01009595.1, read as the reverse complement.
GACCAAAACATTGCCAAAATTCGTGATATGAACACATGTCCCACACACATCATTGGTCAGTTTTAAACCAACACTTTTACATTGAAGTAGTAAAAAGACATCTTGGAAAAATTAGAAAAGAAAAACCGAATTGGGGAGTGATGCATATCTGTTGCGCCAAGACAATACATTCGCTCAGACTGTATCGCTGAAGCAGTTTCCGTCCAGCAAAAATATCCCTGTGATGGGCATCCTTTTTATTCACCTGATTTAACCCCGTGCGACTTTTCTTTTATTTCGTACAGTTAAGTCTAGCATAAATGAAATCCGTTTTACCTTAGATCCGCTGTGAAATTACGTCTACCGCGATCGGCAGGTGGACAACCAAGACGATTTAGAGTGACCGCCTGAAGATAAGCAGTTGGTAATTATACAGATAGATATTCAAAATTGGCTGACAGTACGCAGACTAAGTCTTCTAGACTACAAGTATAATTATGTGAACTAACGTTAGATGAAAATGTTTAATTTTTTTAAATGTATTTTGTGTGAATTGTTGGATTATAAATGCATCCTTAGATCTTATTATATTTGTGGCTATTATTATTATGTTTGTGTGTGTGTATGTATTTTGCGTTTTGCTTTAAACGCGGTTACAAAAAAAAGTGAGTTTTTTTTTAACTTATTTACGTAGGTAAGTACATATTTCGCATTTATTATTAAGTTATAATAAATATTGTTGAACTTTTCCTTACCTCATCACACCTACGATACTGGGAAGTGGGCGCACTCATGAATTTTTCAAAGGGGGGCGCGGCGAATGTCTACCATTCTCATATCCTTCCCAATACGTAGCCAATTTTTTTTCATTTTGTAGATTGTCCGGAATAAAGTACAGCAAGGAATAATTAATTGAATAAAAAATTAGTAGTAATTAATATAAAATTATTAATAACCAATACTAAATTAAATTTTACGTACTACATACATGGGATTATAATCGATCGAGGAAAAATTCATGGGCTGTAGAGAAGGGTCCGAACCTGTGGAGCCTACCCCCCTCCCATCTTTGTGTGTGCCGCTGATAATAGGTGGACCGCAACCTCTTGAAAAAATTAGAAGTAGCACACACCCTGGAAAAGTCTGCCAACCCCTGCCTGAAATGGAGTGATCCAGGCAAAAATGAAGAATCTCCTGAAGGGCTTTCAAAAAACTTCGTTCCAAGACTTACCAGCAGTAGCAGCACCGAATGCAGAAGTATGTGATTGATGAAGAGAACTACTTTGAAAGTGATAATGTCACGGAAAACTAATTCTGTAAGTATAGTGACTTATTGGACCAGTTTCGTTACTTTTTGTCACACCTCGTGCGATTATATTTAACATAATGGGTATAGGATCTTATTTTTTTAGATTCTATAAATCCTTTTTACAGGTGTTTTAAAAATCTTTTAAGACTTGTATTACTTGAATGTTTATTTTTGCTTTCTAAAATTTTTTCTTAAAATGATAGCCGGCAATTTTTTTTCAAAAGAAAAGGAAAATATTCAAGAACTCAGATCGAAACCTTATGTTTTGAAACGTATTTTTTGTCTTTTATCCCCTTTTTTGAAAGCAAAAATAAAGAAACGAAAACAAAAATGAAAGAGAAAAAAACTGTTTCGATTGTTTCTTGCTTTTTGAGGCAATGCATCAGCTGAAAGTGGTTTTCGAAAACCTCTTTGGAACAAAAAATACGACAACCCTACAAAGTAAATCCATAAAATATGAATGCTATTCCCAGAAAGCTGTTTTATAAACTTCTAAGAAATAAATTTTGCAATGCAAAATGGATGCATTATTTGCTTTTCGAAAAAAGATTGTATAAGAAATATAAATATTTAGTTAGGATTCAAGTTATTTTTTCTTTAACTGACAAGAATCATACAAGAAATAAGAAGACACTATTCCACATATACATTTATTTTACCTTCTTACAATACTCATGTCCTTAAAATTTAAAATCTTTATTTTTTATTATCATTTTCAAAAAGAACATTTGTAACATATTTGCGTTTTTCAAAGAATACATTAAAATATTAAACGTTTCTTGGTGGTATATTGGTTCAAGTAAGCAAAATATAAGGTGACCAGATTTTTAACAATGAAAAGGAGGAGTAAAAACTTAAGAAAAAATTACAACGTCAGCATATGAAAAATTTTAAAAATTCAGACAACAATACGCTAACTGCGCTTTCATTCCTTTTAGTTATTTACTTACATGAGTATTTTTCCACTGAATGATTTTTTTGTCTTTTTGTCAACATAACATTTTCTAATATATCGGAAATTTTGGAGCAAAAAATGTCCTTCATACTGAATTTTACGGTAAGAACTCTGTAGCTAATATATTAATAATCAATCTTGATTTCTCACTTGTCCAAAAATCATTACCAACTGAAAAAACTCTTTCAATTGTAGTATTAGTTCCAGGGCACAGTGCAAATTAAATTCGGCAAGAATAACTAAATTTTCATATGAAATGTGTTTATTTTTGAAGTGGTTTAAGTATTTTCCCCCATCTTTTATCATTTTCAACATGTTGATTTTCCAGTTGTTCTAATTTATTAGAATATAAATATGTATTCATTCTTCCTTCTTCCAACAGAGACAATTGTCATGGATTTTAATATCAGACATTTCTTTCGATAAAAACTCAACACAATTTTCTATATCTGCCCAATTTACTTGCAATGAAGTCAAAAAATACCTTTAAAAACTGTTATTTCCTGAGATATTTGTTTTAGACCATTCTTTGACATATTGGAAACATGTTTGGTTCGTCTCTGAATACAGATATTTTAGATCAGAATTAAGATATTGAAAAGGAGAACAAATAGGAGGACACTTTTCGAGGAAGGACAGAACCTGTAAAAGGAAGACTGTCCTCCCTAAAGGAGGGCAGTTGGTCATCTTACAAAATACAACCTCTGACAATACAATTCGGTGAATAGTTCTGTAAAATTAACGTAAGGGAAATATTAACGAAAGTCACTTTACTGTCCTTCGAAATAGTCACTTCCCATAGCTATGCACTGCTAAGATTTGTAATGCATGTCCGGGAAATTTTGTAAGAAGTTTTCTTTCAGGAGGGAGCTCAAAAGAGCCTCGTCACGTTTTGTTGGATATCAGGAATATTGTCAAATCTCTTTCCGTTCAAAGCGAGTTGGAGTCGTGGGAATAGGAAGAAGTCTAGAAGATTGAGAACTGGTGAGAAGAGAATGGATGTGTTTACTGTGCCCCCCCCCCCCCATCTTTTTTGCAGGAATTGTTTGACAATATTGGCTGGGTGAGAGCAGGCATTGTAGTAAGAAAAACCTCTGAACATTGTTGTGTGTACTGGGGTTGTACCCTGCGTAGACATTTGTTGAAACGGGTCGAAATTTCAATGTACTTTGCAGCATTCATCGTCATTCTCTCAGGTCGAAATTTCTTATGGATAATGCCTTGAGAATCATAAAAGGTGATGAGTATCGTTTTGAAGCGGGATTTTTCTGCTCTGACCATTTTCCGACGAGATGATATAAGAAAACGCCATTCCATGCTTAGCCGTTTCGTTCCAGGGGCGTAGCTGAGACAACAGGACTCATCCTCAGAAGCAATACAGTTACAGAAGTTTGGTGTCGTAACCACAGTTCGATAAACCCTATGAAACCTATAAACTTGCTAACTTCTGATTGTCATTCACAAGACAACAACACGTTTTCTTCATCCCTAAATTCTGGTCAATGTTTTTTGTCTCACGGATTCATGGTTAATCTGCAATTCATCAGATATCAAGCGAACAGTTAATGGATGATTTTTCGTGATTAATTTCCCTTCTCAACGTTTTCGTCACTGAAGGAGATCTCCGTTCTTCCACTACGCAGAAACACTTTCCCAGCCTCCTCAAAAACGGGCGAACCACTCGTACACACACTTCATGGATTGTGCTTGATCTTCAAAAACACGTACCAGCATAGTATAACTTTCTTTCAGTGCCTTTAGAAGCCTAAAACAAAACTTTAAATTGTTCGTTTATTTTCCTGTTCTCAATTAATAACCAACGCACTAAACAAGCACTTTGTAAACAAGTCTTACGCGGAAGATAACGACACTCAACTGAACAATGGTAAAGGCAGATGTTCAACATCTGCCTCTATGCATGTGCAGCGTATTTTTTCGTCAGTGTTGCCATATCGGCCATTCTGGCTTCATTCACCGAACTTTATTGTTAAAGGCTGTATATTTTATTTTTTTTAATGTAATGTAAGATGGTTATGACATCAATATGTTTACGTAGTCTTTATATGAAATGTAAAACCAATTTTCAGCTGAACAAATTTTTCTAAATAATTAAATAAAAATTAAAGTACACAAAAATCTGCTTCTCCTGAATATTCTATATTAATCTTGTTACATATTTTTAATAAAGTATAACAAGTACTGATATTTCCTAAATAAAAAAAAATCATAAGTATATTTTTTTGCCCTACACATGTACGATTATGATTGCTTGATTCCACATTAACAATTGAAAGTAACAAGCAATTAAAATNGAAGTTCTTCCATCTTTAGTAACTTCGTTATCCTTTTGAAGTCGATTTTATCAAAGAAAGAAGTTATTTGGTGACGCAGCATCATTTTTGAAAGACATTCTACAGGTATTATCAAAGTATTATTTGGTAAAAACTTTTTTAATTGGTTTTTTCGAAGATTTGTGTTTTATAGGTTGAAAAGCTTTAGAAGCTTTTTTTCATAGTAAAGAGCTAATTAAAGACATGCAGGGAAGACCGGGGCAAAATAACGAATGTTTTAATTTTTCCGTTTTCCGCTAGGTAGCAGGATCAAAGATTAAGATTATTCGAATAATGATTTTGTTGTGGTCAACTCGAAAATGAGACGAAAAACCCTTTCTGAAGTCAGGACCTGACCACAATTGGCCAATGCCTTAAGACGTCCTTGAGCTTGAGTTGAGCTAGCTAATAGACAGAGTTATGCCGATCATTTAGTATTATTGACATATCTAACTGATACTTGTTATTTACTTTTATGTCTGTAGCGGTATCTTCAAAAGCCAGTAACAGCCTACGGACAGAGGGGATCACTTTTGTCTAGTGATTATGTTATGCAACTACGAACCCTCTCCATCACTGGGGGGATACTAAGGTAACACATCCTATTTTGTCTCATTAAATTGCAGCACCTTGCAATGGAGTGTACATCTAGAATAGTACTAGTTTTCTCCGCTAAAAGCGCAGGATTCATTTCGGATTTTCTCAGGAGTATGCAATTTTGCACCGGACCCCAGAGTAATATTTAGCACGCCTACAATAAAGCTGTTGCGCTTTTTAGGAATGCATCCCAGTTGAATTTTAACCCAACTCTTCCATCATGTTTATATGTAATTATATATTCAACAAAAAAAGAAATTTTGTGATCCCCAATAGTAATTTTAGTGTTTGTACGTCACAAACAGCTATGGAATGCTTGATTTTTGAAACTACTCACCTTTCTTTGAAGCCGTAAAGCTGTCATGTTTCTCAACTCTCTCTATGTGCGCTTGTAATCGACTCGTTGGCAACACGTTGGTATCTGCATTGACGTGATCTACAGCATAACGAAAAGCTAACTCTAAGTCTTCGTCGCCGCTCTCGAAAAGCCCACCTAAAACATAAAGCACAGCTATTAGATATTGTTTTATTTTCAAATAAGAATCAGTATAATATTTTTTATAAAAATATTAATAGAAGTGAAGTATTTCTATACATAAAATAAATATATACCTAAATCAGTGGTTCCCAAACTTTTTTAACCCATGGACCCCTTTTTATAGTCAAAACTTGCGCACGGATTCCCAAGTCAAAAAGCTACATAAGTGCTGTGCATAGTTTGAAAATTGCAAAATTAAAAAATTTTGTTGAAGAAATATTCATTTGTTTGTTCACTTTTGTTTAAAATGAAATAAAAACAAATTAATGACGTGGGTGAATTTGATGAGATGTTATTATATTTAAGTCTGTCTCAATGTTTGAGAGTGACAACTGCAAATCCCCACGAGCACTTGTTTTTAGCCGGTTTCCTTTTTTTTTCTCCTGTATTAGTATGGATTTATCAGTGTTTGGGATCTGAGTACGCCCACGCGCAAAAGGGTTCAACACCTTGTCGGAAATATCCAAGTGAATTGTTGTTATTTATTTAAATTTCCATAAAAAATGGATCAAATCCTTTTTTATTTTATATAAAACCTTGCGTAGTAGCCCTGACGTTGTTCAAGACCCCCCAAATTAATTTTAATTTTCCACAGAAACCCTGAATAATATCGGGAATCCCTGGGGGTCTGTAGGGACCACTTTGGGAACCAGTGATCTAAATAATATGCTAACAATTATCAGAAACTCAGTTTTAAGTAAGAGTATTAGAATATTCTTCAACAAATATTTGTCTTTGAAAGTATATCATTTGAAATAGTGTTCAAATAAATATTTAAAAGTGAAGGTACAAAAATATACAGATTCTTGCCTAATTTTCTAAACAATGAATAACAATTTTATTCCTAATCAGCATCGATTCAAAATTTGATAAAATAACTGAAAAGGCTAATATTAATAAAATTGTATAAGCAATTACTTTAAATTAAGTTAATAATTATACCTAATAAAATAAAGGTTTTTATCCTAAAATAAACAAATATTTGCACAACATTTTTTGAAATGATATAATTCATTTTATACGTCTTAGGAAAAAGTATTTTATTTTTGCGTAACGGTGATGTAAAAAATCAGATCTATTTTATATTTGTTTAACATTTAACAATCCTTTAATTTTGTTGGTTTAAGGGTGATTTTGGTGAGAGCTGCGAGAATATTCCTCAATGAAAATGTAAAAATATTTTTTACCAAGTCCTACATTGATTCATGAATTTCCTTTTTTCTTTTAACTATATAAATAATATTTTTCTGATAAATGGTAAATTCATTAATAATACTATACTATTCGATTTGATTTGGACAAACGGGAAAAAAAATTTTTTCTGAACCTCTAGGTTTTTATCAGTACATGTCTTAAGTAGACTGAAAAATCTATATATTAGTACGAAGTATGCCCACTCTTAGCAGAAATGACGTCTTGAATACGTTTTAGCATTAAATTCACCAGTGTAGCACGCGTATTCTTCACTTTATCATTGGAGAACTACACTTGTTTATCATCTGTTCTGTTGTCGTGCAATTCATTTTAGCTAAAACATTTTTGAAAATATGCCATAAGTTCTCAACAGCATTTAGTTCTGGTGAATTACCAGGCTAAACAAGCACTTGTATTTTACTTTCCCGCATAAAAATCTGGACTGATATCGAATCGTGACAAAGAGTCAAGACCTGTTGAAATGTTCCGTCAAATGTTTCCATGAATTGAACAATCCTAATTAATATTCCTTTGTATTTGACAGAATTCATCATGCCTTTAAGAGAAACTAAATTTCCAGGGCCATTTGTTGTGAAAAAATCCCCAAAACATCTCTTCAAAAGGGTGTTTTACAATCTGTGGGATATGATCTGGTAACAGAGTTTCAACTTCACTTTGTTTTACTGCACTTGATTTGTATAACTGCTCAAATAAATGCGTTTCATCACTGAAAATTACCTTTTTTCAGTCGTTAACATTTCAATATCGGTATTTTTTGGCCCGTCCTAAACGTTTTTACTATCATTTTCTGAAATAGAAATTGTTTTATCTTCGAGCTTCTTGCCTTACGACCAACTTCCAGAGGTCTTTGGGCACAATTGAAGTATTCACTTCAACACTATACTCTAATAAATCTTTTGGAAGGCCTATGCTTGCCCTCCTTGGATTTATTTTGCAACTTCTTATTAGTATTTTATCGGTTCTTTGAGTAGTTTTCAGCGTGTGTTCACATTTTCTTTTTTTTTTCTTAGAGAGGATATACCGTAATCTTGAAATGTTCTTAAAACTGTTGAAACACTTGATTTACCCACACCAATTACAGTAGCTATATCTTTCACAGTCATAAAAGTGTGTTCATTAAGAGCGATTATTTCAGAACGCTTCTTCGGAGTAATATCCGTTTTTGAAAAAGCAAAAGTAATACGTGTTACACGGAACGCAGCATTATAAGCACCAGCTACCACACTGAGCTATTAATACACTAAAACCAGTCAAACGAGTAAATTATAGAAAAAGTCGAGACGCCACATTACCTCTAGGCAGATATAACCGATTTGTGGAGCTTCTCGGGACATTACTGGTAATCCCATACCAACTCAGACAAGAAAAATAGTTTGTCCGAATTAATTCAAACAGTATAGTATAATGAACAAAAATATAATTTAACCTTTCATAAGTAGCCCGATATCCTGATGCCACAGTTCTGAATATATAGTAAATAAAAAAGTTTTTTTTTTCTGTCTACAGCTACATTTTTTTTTTTTCAACACAAGATAATAAAGTGAAAAAGAAGAATATGTAGAATTCAGACATTAAAATTGATTATAGTTGTTTTTTTCAAATAACTTTCAATTGAATGTGGTTCAAATCTGTTGTGGTTTAGATCTTATTTTGGTGCACTTCTTGGATAAAGTTGCGAAACGTTCTTCAATATGACAATCACATATAACTTTGGTAAACCCACTAGCTCTATAATAGCATAATTTTGCAATTTTCTCTTTCATTCGGTAGAGCATTCTTTAAAGTCCATTTTGTTCTTTTTGAAACTAAATAAAATTTCTGTTACGAAGAAAAAGAAAATTTGGATATTGTTCTTTAGGAACCAACACAATTTGGGTCTATTTTTAACTGTAAACTGATATTATTTTAGACAACAAGACAAAGTATGAATTATGCTCAAAACAAGCTCTTAAGATTAGTGAAACGGCAGTTTTTGTCAAAACATGAAGAAGTCATTCGTTGTTTAACACTTAACTGGAACTACAATGAAAAAAAGGAAAATAAAAATTCATATGTTCAAAAAGTTTCACAAGGATAAAGCGAAGGACGCTAATTTTTTTTTTCTTTTTTATGCTAAACTAAAGTCAGAAAGAAAGAGAAAATGTGCAGAATATTAATAAATTCAATTATTTTTCTCTTTTACTTAGCCCTTTTCACTATACAATTTTGTGAAATTCGACTTTTAACACACACACTTCTATTGTTACTACCAATCAGCAACACTAACTTTCAGAAACTTTGCCATCTGGTTTCATGTTGCAACGACTTAGAATACGATTGCCAAAATTATACTTTTGGCTCCATCTTGGCTCATTTATTAAAATGTCGACAAAACAGGTCTTTAAAGAACAAATTATTGCTGAAATTTTTAATAAACTGTGAAATATTAAGCCTTTGCATTATCCAGCTATTTATATTTTTAAACATATGTAAGACATTTTTCCTTTGTCAACTAATTTTGTATAAGCCTTGTACGTAAAGCAACAGCAGAACTCTGCCAATTGTTGAAAGATATAGTTAGCAGTTTATGTAACTATAAGTTATCTAGAGCTCTATTTATTAGTTGAAAGAAAAAAATTTATTTGCAGAAATACAGATGCATTCTTTGCTTTAACTCAAACAATAATAACTACCAACCATTTTTCATGCACATCAAGCAGTCATAACAAAAAAAAGTTCCATCCGATGTAAAGAGACGAAAGAAACAAAAATTCTAACGAGAAGTTTGTTTTTTATCGTGTTTGCCGTCTGTTACCATTGAGCTTTGTTTGCAGCTGGCGTTAGCGATAAGTGGAATAAACATTACTTTTATTTCCAAAACAAGCTCCAAAGGGAAACAGAAAAAAAGTACTTTTGATGTAAAGATTTTTTTTATCGAATTATTAAACGAAAGTTGAAAGGAAATGTTAATCGTTTTATTCTGAATTTAAAACTTAACTAAGCAGAGAGTAAATATATATATATATTTTTTCTTTTCAATTTCTTATTTCTTTTAAAATGGAAAAAAAAAAATCTTGAAAATCTTTCGTGGCCTATGCATGTGTGTGTTTCATATTTTCCTAATCTGGCAGCAGGCACGCACTCGATACTAACGTTAATGGTCACGCGGGGTAACTGAGTCACCCCAATCTTTTTTTTTATATTTATTTTTATTGTACACAATGAAAATCGTAATTCCAGTGAATAATTTAATTAAGAGAAGATATGCTTATACACCTGCTTTTGATAATTTTTTAATTTTTATTTGATAATTTGAGAAACAATATCAGTAAAACTGAGTCAAGAAGTTTCAAATGTGCATAACTATAATAAAAGACACAAGTCATAGACACAGTTTTCGCAAACATTACAGAAATGTTATTTGTAGACAAAACTATCATACTTTGTTCAAGTTTTTGTAGTTTTATTGTCTTCTGATAATCAACAAATAGCAAGTTGAAATTTTCTTGCTTGTGTGTTTTTGACAGGGCTGTCTTGTGGTTGCACATGTGGCTTTATATTTTTCTTGATGGTGTTCTTTAGGTAGCACTTAAAAATTTTCCGTTGAACCCAATCGTTTCATGTTCAGGTCTTTTCTGAAATTTACTTTCACTTTCATGATTAATATCCATTATTTCAGCAAGTTCTTCCCTTGTTCGATCGGTTTCAACTTCCTTCAAAAGACATCACAAATGCCCATTTTGTTTTTTATATTCTGCTCATTTTTAAACCATACATTTATATTTTATTTTTTTCTTACCTTTATAAACCATAATAGGTCGTACAATACATCAATCAAAACCACTAAGTTATTCACAGGGGAAAAATGTAGCACGTTCTTCGAAACTATTTTAGAACTAAAGTGGTCGCGCCTGGAACTCAGTCATAACAAGTACTTTTAGATTGAAAAAACGTTTGTCACTCCCAAAAAAGAGGGAAATTTGTGGAAAATACATTTTAGCTTCCATGGAGATTGTCACATAGAAGGATACTATCCAGATCATAGGTAAAAAATAAAATGTTTTCTCAGAATTAACCATTTCGTGAACTTGGGGTGATGCTGTGCCCCACGCTCTCGCTCCATGGTTAAAATAACGTTACAGAACACAAAAACATTTCACCTGGGAAAAATATGTAATTCTTTGTCTCTATATAAAAATGCTCATATATATACGTGACAGTTTTACATAATACTTATAGTTATTAAACATTGCAAATCATGAATTGGTGTTAATTATTTTGCATTAAATAATACTTCTTAGTAAAGTACAAAAGAACTTCTATTCGAGAAATATTATGCTCTTACTTGAACTGCATTATATTAAATGATAGAAAATGTAGTTGAATTTATACTTTATAATTCTAAAATAGCATTTAAGCTTTATAAAACTTGTGTATCTTTTGTACCTTATTATTTGAAAAAAAAATGTCTGCCACATATTTGTATTAATTGCTGAATTTTAAAAGCCCATGAATTAGTGCTGTAGAAGAAGGTTTATGGCAACAGTCAGCTTGTGAATCTTTCTTATGAAAATAGATAAATATTTGTGAACTATTCTCGTATGAAATACTTTCTGTTGGAAATATTTCATATTATTTGTGAAATATTCTATTCCTTGTGAAATATTCTATGTGTCGTGAAATATTCTCACCAATGAAATATGCCTTCAACAAAATCAAATTGAAGTTGATTCATCATTGGGTCTGTTTACTTGTATTATATTGACATTCGAAACTGAAACTTATAGGCTTAAAATACTTTCATATAGTCAACTGTTTTATCGTTAGAGTTTCGCTGGCGCTGCTGATAAAGTTGCTAATAATGATACAGCCGACGCCATATAGAATTTTCACTCTTACACTTTTATAACAACATTTTCAAAACAACCCGTGGTCTTTTCGGTACTTAATACGTATTACCGTCAATGCAGCCAAATTAACACTATTTCCCACCAAAATCTGACTCATTGTTTTCATATGAAACATGCAAGAATCTTTGTTATTGAACTTGTCATAATTGAGGGTCGCCAGAGCTCTGAGAGGTTGGAAATCTTCTCATTTTTGTAACAATAACTAGACTAAGAACAAAGTATTTTAAGGGCATGAAGATTCTGCCCGATGGTTCCAGATCATAAGTGGAATGCAGACACTGACCAGGTACGCAGATGGATCCCAAACACCTTTTTACCTGTCGTCATTGTTGATGACCTTTTTAAAATAGACAATGACTTCAGCATGGACATTCTTTACTCGGATCGTGCCATGGATGTTGCCATGGCAGAGATTCACGCCTTTGGCATTTCTTGACTATATCCTTATGTTTTATTATTGCAACCTCTGTAATTTGTCATACACGACAACAACAAAAAGAGTGTTTGTGGTTCTGATATCAAGGTACGATTCGAGTGGCGCCAATTTCTCTGCGGTGACGCTAATACGCAAGTACCGTCTTTTCATTTCAGTACCGTCTTTTTCATAACACGTATATCGAAACAGTATGAAAAACCTACGAGAACTAATATTTATTAATATTTCTATTCGCCAAAAATGATGCAGTGGACATCAAATGGAATATTACCGCTGGTAACCTTTTACTGCTACATTTTAAAGACAAGTCGTACTATCTTATCAGTGTCTCTTTCATTATATATCAAAATTGGATGAAAACTCAATTAAAAACTACAATTTATTAATATTTTCTTATGCGTATATTGTGTGTTGTTGCCAATAACACCATATTGGCACTATTATATATTATTTACATTATAATACTCTTTGAAAAAATAATTGACAATTATTTAGAATTTTAATTAAATATTTATTATGTAATCAATTACAGTAAAATTAGGGCCAAAAAGAAAGGATTTTACGAAGAGTATTTATTAATCATCATTTCATTTCTGTAAATTCTGAATATTAAAGCTTAACTGGTGAAAATAAATTCACCCTAATAATTCCATCAACAATTTTCTCTCATCATACAAGTATTTTTTTTTCTTTTATTTGGCAAGGAAAAAATGCGAATGAAAGCAGTTTGACAGGTAAGTGCTTTTGATTTATAAACGCTGATTCAGCAATTTTCTTCAAAAATTGTTTTACCCAAAGCAAAAGTTGCCAACCTATTTTCACTTTTTGTGTTTCGTTTGGCGTGGAAATTTGTAGAATAACATTTTTCGAATTTTGATTGCGTTGGCAAAAATAGATGAAAGTGTCGAACAACGAATGAAATATTCTAACGGGATACTGAATACTTTTTTCATGATCTAAAATCCAACGAAAATATTTTTGCTTTTGAAAAAATACGTAATTTATTCTTATCTAATTCTGTATCATAAATTTATGAGGTCATATTTTTTTCTTTTATTTTAGATTTTTAAGCCTGTAATGACATTTCTAACAAACTGTACCACACTTAAGTAAATTTAACTCTCAAATCCATAACAAATTTAAAAGTCAGTTATTTTCTCCAATACTTTTATTGTATAACGTTTTGAGTAAGTACTAATTATTTTTTCTTTGTGATTGCTGTATGTTTTCTTTTGTTAAATGAAACTGTCTTTATTTTATTAAAAACAATTCTAATACATTATAGAATTGTTTTTTGCAAGTGAACATAAATTTTTAAATCATGACCACGTGTTGTAATAAGACAGATGTAATTTTCTTTTTAAACTTTCACATACTATATCAAACGGGTAAGTTAAATGGGAAGTAAATAAAAATTCAGTACTTTTCCGTTCTGCCGGGGTACGCGATAATGTCATTAAAAATGCGTACCACCCCACATTTTCAATACACAAGTTGTGATCTTTTCTTATCAGTAACTCATTTTTATAATACATCAAAAATGTATGTAAAAAATCAATTAAAATTACTAATTAGCGAGATTTGAGATGGTGAAACGGCTAAGTACTAAATATTCTTATTTATTATTAAAATAATCAATGAGATAAATTACTTCTATTTATCGTAGGCTCCACAATACCACAAGAATTTTATTATTATTCTCTACTGCTAATTGTCTTTTTGTTCAGATTCTCGTTTTCATTATATTTAAAAATTAAAATTCCTTTAACATTATTTTATGTTATAGGCAAAAATGTTTATTCTCATTCTTTAATCATCATATTATTTCGACAGCTTTTTTCTTTGATTCAATAACCATAAACCTAATTATGTATTTTTTTGTTTCAGCGCCAAAGGCGATAAGGTCGCAAAAATGATACAATGGACCCCAAACGGAATATTTCACAGCTGATAACCCTTTAGCACCACATTTTAAAAACAAGTTGTATCATCGTTTCAGTGTCTCTTTCATTATATACCAAAAATGGATGAAAGCCCAATTAAAACTAATATTTTTTATTTGTGTATCGCGTGTTGTCGCCAATAACGCCAACTTGGCATCATTTGTCCCGTCGAAACAGAAAAGTACATTTAAATGTTAATCATTATTATATATTAATCATTTAATTAGTTAATGTATTTTAATAACTATTTATCTATATATTCAAATAATACTAATATATTTGTTTAATTACTCTTATCTAGTTATTTAACTATATTAATATTATGCAGTTGGAATAATTTAATATAAAGCTATGAAAACATATTAGGCATTCATTTGTAATTTTACAAAGTTAAAATTATAGTAAATATATGTTAATTTATTTTCAGAAATTAATTATTATTATAAATAATTAACATGAATTTATTTTTATTTTATTTAATGATTTCACTTACTCTCACGATTATTTGGTGGTGGTAAGTTAGAATAATTTGACAACATTACAGAGGAGAATATGATGCTAAAATTGCAAAACTATATATATATAGATATTCAAAAAAAGAATAGGACGTAGTAATATTCTGAAATAAACACGCATAAACCTATCTAAATCTTAGTGGCTACGCCTCTCCTAAAAACAGAAAAATTGACAAAAAAAAAAAAGTCTTCTTGGTAAAAAAATCAAGGTTTTGACACAAAGAACTTGCCTCCCAAGCACATAAATATAAAATTAGAGAAATGATGATAAACAATCACAAGAAATCAACATTTACATGGCATAGTTGAAAATGAAAGGTAATACATGAATTATGCTATTAATAGACATTATTGTTGTTGTCACTGGTTACTAAATAATAAATTTAACTAAACTCAGTGGTGCAACAGCCCATAAGGGACAAGGCTTACTGTGCCCTACTCAGTATACGCGACCATGGGCCCTGAGGTGCAAGAGCAGATGTTTCGGTGAGGTCTTACACTAAATCCCCAGTGTTCAGAGTTACCAAGCAAGCTTGGTACTCATTTATCGACCCAATTAAGTAATAAAAGGCTGGGTCAACCTTACCCAACCCAGGGTTTGAACCACGGACCTGTGGTGTTGAAGTGCGATGCACTAACCACTCAGCCACTGGGCTTGAATGCAATGTTTCATACAAATAGTTTTCAAACCTTTTTATATATGTGGGGGGAAACTTATAATGAAGAGGAGGGAACAAATGATCGACATATCAACAGATTCAACGTTAAATTTTAAATTTAAGCAAGAACAACTCTTGGTCTTTGGGTTGCAAAGTTCATGTAAAACACATAAAGGGTTTCTCACACAGCTAAAAGCATTTTAACACCTTTCAGAACAATGTATTTAAGTTTGAAATATCTCTCATTGTAAGTAACTACAAAATATGTATATATATATAAAAATTGAGCGCAGTACATATAATAAAAAAATAATACGGTTTTTTTTTACTCCCTTTCCTTCTAACTTAATATCATGCAATCAAAATATTTTTGAGTGTAAGATTTCGATATCTTTTCCATTCATTTAAGGGAAAATACATTGATTTTCACCGTGGCATTATGGCAAATTATTGCCGTTCTATAATTTTTACAAGCAAACATTTTCATTTAGGAGAAAAATGCATATTTACATTATAAATAGAAATGTTTTGAAAAATTATAAGGACGTACACACACGGACAATACCGATAAAAAGAATACAGGATAAATACATCAAGATTCGATTTAAAAGTCTGAAAAATACAAAGTAAGACTTATAATGCAACGATTTTAAGTAGCCAAAAAAGAAACGTTACGTTAATACAATAAGAAATAAAAGTCTTCCATAAATACGTCTTGTTTGTATTTATTAATTTAAACAATTTTTTTTCTTTTGTAACCAGTCGCCATTAGAATGGAATTCTGCACCGATTAAATAATACATCAAAATTATTTGCAATGGTAATTTAGTTCCATAAAGTAATTATCCACATTCTTTCGAAAAGGTATTTT
The DNA here is from genome assembly GCA_019973955.1 of Trichonephila inaurata madagascariensis. Classification (NCBI taxonomy): domain Eukaryota; kingdom Metazoa; phylum Arthropoda; class Arachnida; order Araneae; family Nephilidae; genus Trichonephila; species Trichonephila inaurata. The sequence continues at coordinate 80,966 of BMAV01009595.1, read as the reverse complement.
TTTTTCAATTTGCAAAATAATGACAAGAATAAATCTAATGTGTGTGTGATTGCATTACTGCCAATTTCCTTCAAATAAATAAGAAATACATTTTTGAAAAGTATTAGAAGTAATTTGAAGGAATACTTAAAATATTCAATTCATGCATTTTAACTTTTCCGATACAATAAAATGAATTTGATTATTTCTCATTATAAGCTTTGAAAAAGTTTTCAAGAAAAGCTTTGCGAAGATAAATTTCCACTACAATTTATATTTTTATGTTGCTAGGATAATAGTTTATTTTGAAATTATTCATGTTTTACTTTTTATCTTTTCATATCCATTCATTTTTTAACATATAACTTTTTTAAAGTAGTACTAGGGAGAAAACGTCAAAATACCGTATGTAAGTGTAATAACATTCAAATATTGTGATTTTGTGAAGGAGGACCAATGTGAACCATCCTTTTTATATATAATCATTTTATAAATAAAGTTTTTGCTCGATGTACACTTAACATAGGTTTCTGTGTTATACTTTCATGTATCAATAGTAAAACAAAGACGAGTGCAAGAAAGAAAAAAAAAAAAAAAAGGAAAATGTAGAAGTACGAGGGCTATTTTTAAAGTAAGGTCCTTTGGCGCGTATTTCCCTATTTCACGCGTGGGTCCCAAACAGTCTCTGTGTCACAGACCAGCATCCATTGTCAACACACATTCACCATTTCCAGCTCTGTAGCAGTCGTGTAAGATTCGCTGTGCGCTTTAAAATGTTTAAG
>BMAV01009595.1:68007-79635 GCA_019973955.1 Trichonephila inaurata madagascariensis | reverse complement strand
TTAATCAGTTAAATTATTATAATTAAGATAAGTGATCTAGTTGCACGATCTGACTTGAATATAAGGTTTAATTGGGTGTTAACTCTCACTTTAAGAAAGTTGTTAATTAGAATTAAGTAATTTAAGTTATTCTTAATAAAAGTTGTGTTAAGAATCCAAAATGTCTCATCATTTAGATAATCCCACACCTCTAGCTTACGCGGATCCTATTAGACATAGTCATCACAGGATGGCTATGTCGCAAAGCAGTTGAAACAAAAATTCGTGAGAACAGGAGATTCACGATAAGCACTATTTCATTGGAATTTCCAAACGTTTCTCGGTCGGTGGTGTATAAAATTGTGACTGAAGACCTCAACTTTAAGAAATTTTGTTCTCAGTGGGTACCTAGACTACTCACAGAAGAACACAAAGTTGATTCGTTACGAGGAAGAAGGGGATGACATGTTGACTGGAATTGTGTGTGTGTTACTGGAGATGAAACATGGGTATCACATATCACCCTGGAATCAAACCAACAATATGTGTAATGGTGACACACATCCTCTCCTGTCAAGGTCAAAGCCAAATAAACGCTGTCAAAGTGCAAAACTATGGCAGTAGTGTTCTGGGACCGGCGCGGAGTTCTGCTGGTGGACTTTATGCTACAAGACATAACGATCAACTCAGGTGCCTTCTTCGTAACTCTACGGAAGCTCAGAAGAGCATTGCAAAACAAACGATGTGGCATGCTGTCAAAAGGTGTTTTGCTCCTTCACGATAACGCAAGCCCTCACATTTCTCGAACGACTCGGGAGTTAATCGAATCTTTTGGCTGAGAGGTTTTGGACCATGCACCGTACAGCCCTGACCATTCTCGGAGCTATTTCCACCTTTTCCGGTACTTCAAACACAGTCCTGGCGGGAAGCGTTTCGGTGACAACGAAGAAATGAAAGCAGCTGTGAACTCTTGTCTGTCCCACCAGGCAGCAGACTTCTTTGAAGAGGGTTTTCAAAACTTAATTCTAAGGTGTGACAAGTGGATCAATATACTCGGCAACTATGTAGAAAAATAGGCAAAAGTATGTACAGTCCTAAAATAAAGGTTTTTTGAAACAAAATATTGTCGTTATTTTTTTAAAAAACAAATGGACCTTACTTAAGAAGCAGCCCTCGTAGTATATTTTTTCCCCTTTCGTATTTGATGCTTTTTTTTTTTTGATAAAATGCCATATTTTGTGAAAAATTTTTATTTTTATTAAAATGTTCCTAGTCACTAACTATATACACACATATGAAAAAAAGCATAATATTGAAATTAATATATAAATTTCTCATGGTACCCCATGGTATTACTCAAGTTATTGAAAAAAATATGTAAGGTTTTGGTAAAATATTGTTTCTGACTTAATAAGGCGCTTAATTGTCTAATAACTTCAAATGTGCATGGAAATTTGAATAATGTAAATAAAAAACAAACTATTACTTTAAAAATGTCTTTTAATCATATATAGTTTTGAAAAAAATAAAGAATGAAAAATCCTTAAATTTTTTGAAATAACCCTATAATGAAATCTCTTACAAATTTGGGATAATTTAAACATTTTGAAGATGCTTTCGTAAAATAATCCGTTTCTAAATACTAGTTATATTGCAACTCCGACATAAACGTAGAAGAAATAAATGTACAAGTACAGACATAAGATAAAAAATCTCAAAACTGGAGTATTAAAATAAAATTAAGGATGCGTGTAAATCGCTCAAGGAATATAATTGTTATTTATCAATATTTCATAGAAAACAATTTATCGTTGATATAAAAAACAATTTCTAGGATATTAAAATCAGTGTGATAGTAATTTCATGTTATATATAAATTGCTCCCCAAGGTAATAGTTTGTTTAATACATTTCTATCGAGCGCATTTTTATTGGGTTATAATGGTTATTATTGATTAGATGTGTGTGAGTTTAGATTAAACTGGATACTTTAAATTCTTCTAACGCATGTGCTGAATTTCAACTCTTGAAATACTTTCAATTAAATTAATTACTTCTGTATCCTGTACTAATAATAGCATATTAATAATTAACTAGGATAACATTTGCTTTTAGTTTCAGAGAAGCTTTCATCAAATTCTTCAAATATTTTAATAGAATAAATTGAAATTTTATCGAATGTATGTGTTTCAAGTCATTAATTAATATGGTTAAAAGGTATTTATTAATTAATTCATGATTTTAATGAAGGAAACTATTAAAATAAACTTAATACGCCAAAAAAAAAACACCCCGTAATTAATGCGTTTTGTTTTGAACTAGCCTCTATCCATCCATTTGGCTGAGTATTTCATTACACTGTAAGGTTACATATTGTTTTTTAAGTTATTGTTATATTAGTTCTAGCATTAAGTTTTCTAATGTATTGAAACGCATTTTTATAGACTTCATCTTTTGCTCTAAAAAGAAAAGGAATATCTAAAGCGGTATTTTATTATTAACTGAAATACACGTTCTTCGCAAGGGTTAACTTAAAAAAAGAAATATATTGTTCTTGATAATAGCTGAATTGTAAGGAGAGTTAAAATCTGCACAAAACAATTTATAAAAAAAAGGTAAATTAATTTTTTTAATGAGTGTACTTTTATTTCTTTTTATTTAAAACGCTTCTTAAGCCCTCGCAACTACCCCTCGGGATCAATTTTCGAAAACCCCCTTTTATAGCGGATCTCTACTCCATGAAAGGAACGTGTCTAAAAAATTTCAAATCTGTAGGTCTAATTGCCTATACAAGGGAATACTGTATTTAATAGAATCTAAGCCGCAATATTTTTCCTGTGTTAATGCTACTGAAAATCAGGTGCGACTTAGAATCGAAAGCAAAACATTTGTTAGATGGGGAAAATTGAGAAAAATGTAACTGTCCATTCTGTCTATTTGCATTGATGACTCATTCCCTTTAGCAGTTTACCTGTAGTATTCAGTCAATCTTAAACATCATTTTCTGCTCGTATTTAGGAATTTTTTTTTCTTTTGTATAAGCTTTCTTTTAATCTTCTAAATAGCAAAGGTATCGGTAATAGTATTATTATGAGTTCACTATGTCGCAAGTATGAAAAGGGGTGCAATGTTATATTCAGAAAAACTCGGAAGCAGAGCAGCGGCCATTGAAAATTTGACACGGATGAAACAAATACATTAATGGCGTAAACAAAACGATATAATTTTTACTTGCAAATGTTCAATAATCTTTAACAATTCTTTTACGTTTTTCTACAATGCATTCTCTTAAAACATATTGCATAACAAATGCTTTGGATGGCATGGAATACGACGCAGTATGGGAAAATGCCGATGACGGCACAATTCCTAAGTCAGTCATGAAAATGAGAGTGATGAATCATTTTCGAAATATGATATTGTAACGGTTAGTTTAATTATAGGTCCACGTATGTATTTGTAAGTTTCTATTGCTGATAAAATAAATAAATGAATAACTTTTTATTATTTCTCATTATTTTTTTTAAAATTTAAGTATGGGTTATTCATGAACCTTTTACACATTTTTTTTAAAAAAATTATCCCCAAAACGTGTAGAGAATTAGAAGTACGACTTAGAATCGACAGCGGCTTAGATTCGAGTAAATACAGAACTTATCTATAACGCCTTTTATCAGTGGCATAACGTACATCACCGCAACCTCTGCATTGAGGGGGTGGGGCGGGCAGAGACTTTAGGAGGCCCAAAGCTTGACTGATACAAAGTCCCTTGTGTTTCAATTCAGGTAAAAAAGAGAACCTTCTTCATGGATTCGCAGTAGATTGCTACCGCTCCATATATCTGCTTTGATCATACAGGGACTCATTTCTGAGTCTTAGCGGAGCTCCAGTATTAATTTTTTTAAATAGTATATATTGATTCACGCCCCTGTAGACCCTTCCGAAGTTGGTTCCTGCAAATCTTATTTTTAGCAGATTTCTGCTTCACAAAATGAACATGTTAGTCAAATTTCAAGTACCGAAAAATCCGGCGTATAGTGCGCATTGGCGTGTAACGCGCACCCATGCTTTAAAGCTGTATTTTTTAATATTTAGATATATTCACCGTATAACGTGCATCCCCATTTTTACAAAGGAACCAGAAGTATGCGTGTACAATGTTCGAATGTTTTCAAGTCATTTACTCGAGTTATTATTCCAGAATTTTGAAAAAATAGTACACTTTTAGAATCAGAACTCTTTAACTTCATTAGGTATGTCATTTCTTTCAAATATATAGTATTCCGATCTATGGAGAAGTTTAATGTTTTTTTCTTGCACTCATCTCTTTTTTATCTATTTATTTTTGATGCTATCATTTTTTATGCCCGGCGTATAGCACGCACCCGTAAATTTCAGTCTCATTTTTTGTGTTAAAAGTGCGCGTTATGCACCGGATTTTACGTTATGTGGTGTACTATATCAATATGGGAATTTTTGTTTATAAGCCAGCTCAAATTCCCTTCGGAATAAATTTTCGCGAAACCTCCATCTTAACGAGTCTCTACTCAACAAAAGGAGCATGTTAACTAAAATTTAAGTTTGTAGATCTAATATCTCCTGAGATCTAGAGATCAGTGAATGTGTATGAATAGCCTTTCTCCTATATATTTATATGGATTTAATACAGTTAATGTTTCGAATGAATGGATAATATTTAAATTACCTATTTTGTTAAAAAGGAATTTATAATATAAGGGTTCTTCAGTGTATATCGCTCGAATAAATATAGAGCAAATTCTCACAACTATTGCTGTATTGAACAATTTAATAATAATTTTGGAAAACGAAAATAACTAAGCATATGCGACGTTTGTTTGACGATAATTGTTTTCAGATTCCCTTCACGGGTTGGTAATAAGGTACTTGATATGAATATTTTGTAGCTGCCATATTCTTACTGAAATATTCACATTAGAAAGTCCAGGATTTCGATTATCCTTACGGTATCAGACTACGTTCGGAACCGTGATATTGCAAAGGTGCATAAATGGATAATTTTCATATTTAGTATCACTTAGATAAGAATACATATGTACAATTGTTTTAAGGACACATTTTGACAAAAAAAAATTATTTAAATACAATATTTTGACAAAAAAATTAACTTAGAATAATTTTTTTTCAAAATGTTCTCCTTTTGCGAAAAATGCTTCTATTATAATAATATTTTGCATGCACATAGCTCAGACCTCTCTAACGAGGCTCAACCAGAATCTTTGAAATATATCTTAGAAGTGGGTTTATCCATATTTTACGACAACAGAGGGGAGCAATTTTATGAAAAAAACGCCGATAATTATTTCAATGGGTGGTAACTCTAAAAATAATGTAAATTTTTTAAAAATCCTAGTTGAGCCTCTGTAAAGAGGTCTGAGCTGTATACAGGCAAAATATTACTATAATAGAAGCATTTTTCACAAAAGGAGAACATTTTGAAAAAAGGTTATTCTAAGTTAATTTTTTGCCGAAATATTGTATTTAAATAATTTTTTTGTCAAAATGTCCTTATATAAAACTATTTTATACATGTAGTCTAATCCAAGTGACACTAAATATCCCGAAAGTTATCCATTTATGCGCTTTTTTAAAATCACGGTTCCGAACGTAGTCGGATACCTTATACGTCCTCCGGTGTCGTTTTGACACGGTGTGATGTATAAAATATATAAAATATAATTGTAATAACTAAACAATTGCGGAACTAATATTTAATAGGGTTTATTTTTAAGATTTTTTAATATTTTTTCATGTAATTAGCCCATTTTATGACCCTTTATATCATATAAAAATTGACATTGACATTATGTTTTGCGGAGCTTGTTGGACCACTGTCGCAAAACACACATTTCGAGTCCCAAATCGGCCAGGAATATTGCTATTATGCGGTATCCATTCGGTACCATATCTAGCGATATATATTTACTCGAAAATAATCAATTATATCCGCAATTTCTTCAGATTCTTCGCAGTCACTTTCACTCACAAATACAATCTTATGTCTTCGTCGGAATTTAAATTAGAGCAAGACACAGCTCACCACCATCCGATTCATTCTCAGAAATTTCTCGCAATAAATTAGCAATTTCATCAGGGCTTAAGTCTTTTCCATGAGCCATGGTTTCTACGTGCCTACTTTGCACAAGATCCGAAAATCGAATGAATTTTTTTATGAGCAGATAACTTAGCCCTTATGAGCACTTAGACACAGCAATTTAAGAAAAATTGATTCCTTTCCGCTGTTAATCCAAAAACACTGCATTCAAGGTCAAATAAATGAGCGATAGTACTTTGGGAAGTTTGTTTTGCTAATAGTAATGATGAACGGCAGCTATTTAGGATGAAAAATTGCCTTGATTTTGAAATGACACCAGCGGACGTTCTGCGTATATTTAGGTGTAAAATTTTTCCTAATTAACCTAGAACCACAGAACTTTCACTGTGAGATTAACATGGAAAATAATAAAAAAGTCACGAAAATTTTTCAAATTCCCCCTAAAAATGCGGAAATGAGAACAAACTTAACATGTTCCGATGTCAAATTGGCAACGGTGGACGTTTTGGTGTTAAAGGTTATTATCCGAAAAAAAAAGCTTTTATCTCTTCTAAGATTTTTACAAATAAAATCATGGAAACGTTACACGATTTTTATTTTTAAAAAAAATTGCACTAAAAATAAAAATGCTGAATGTTATGAAGTCAAGAGTTAACGAAAAAGTGCCTGCAAAATACACAACATGTAAAAATTAAAATTATGAACGCTAGTAGTCAGTATTTCATTCGGAGATTAAAGGTTTGAGAAAAATAACTAGAAGAGATAAATAAAAAATAAAAATAACTTAAGTAATTTTTAAAATAAACTGTCAAGATATTTTTTTCTAGCCATTTCTGTGCGATGTGTTATCAAAATTGTCTCTTTTGTTACGACATCTAAGTGACAAGAATACCTAAAATTTAAATTTATTACTAGTTATACAATGATAATACTATTTTTTCGGTAAAACTTTTTATTATTGTTTTGAACTAAATTTTAACAAGAAAATATCTTTTCAAGAATTCTTTTTCTTACAATAATTCGAAATTCACTCAAAAATAAGTATACTTGTTCAGTCATAAAATATGTATGAGAGATTTAAACGTTCGATATTTTACGCATTCATTTTTCTATTTTTCAAGAAACTACAACCCTTCTTTTCATCGAATATATTTTTATGCTTGAAATATTTAAGGAGAAAAGACTTTTTCAAATTGTGCGACACGAGAATAAAAAGGAAAGGTGTGAGATGTATATTTTTATATTCATGCAGTATACATATTTCGAAATAATATTTTCTAAAATAAAAATAGATAAAAAAAACAACCATGTTGATTGAAAATGTAGCAACCGTTTTGAAACTTAGCTTCACATTTAAATTGAAATTTGACGTGCAATTCAGAGTACTGAAAACTGACAAAAAGTAGTCGAAAAATTAAAAAAAAAAGGAATTCTCCGCTCTTTCTATATATTTTTTTTTGGTAGAAATTTTCTCCTATAAGGGGATAAATATAAATTGTTATTCAGTAAAATTAGTCCCTTCAGCAGAAAATTATTGACATTTGCATTTAACAAACGGAAGAATCTGTCGAAGAATTTTGGTAATAATAAAGTTCTGCAGACAAATAATTATTTCTTACAAAATGCTTGATGATATTACTATTACTAATATTTTTTATTTTTTTAAACTTCCAAGTAAAAGAAATTTTCTATCCTTGCAGAATATGTGAATTTTTGTTAGAGCATAAATCAACAAATAATCAAGTGAAACACATATTTTCCATTGACTTTCTCTGGACTCATACATTCTTAGTAGTAAAAATTCACTTTAAAAATCTTTTTTCTCGCTATTAAATACTGTATTTACTAGAATCTAAGTCGCCATCGATTCTAAAACGCAACTCAAATTCTCAACATGTTTTTGTGACAAAATGTTGTCCTCGATTTTAAGCCGTATATCCAATTAAACTCATGGACAAAAAAATTAGCGCACCAAGGAGTCGTCAAAATGAAACGAAATTTTGCATATGTAATGACTACTTTGATATAAGTAAATGATTAGAAAATCAAAGAAAAAGGGTCAATTATTTCAGAGAAAAAAGCAAAAGAACGGAGGATTTAAAACCCTGTTGAACGCCCTCTAGCGCGAATGCACGATGCGATACAATCTAGCATTGATGCATACAAGCTCTGTATGATGTCTTGAGACATTTCGTTCCATATTTGCTGTAGCTTTCCTCTAGTTCGTTCAAACTCGTAGAATGCCCAACTCGTCATCCCAAATGATACCAGATATGCTCGAATGGAGACAAATCTGGGGATTGGGCAGGCTAAGGAAGGAGAGTAACAATGCAGAGACAGATTTGCCGTGTAAAGTAGAGCATTGTGTTGTTGAAAAATTGCTCCTAGGACCCATTGCATGAGTGGCAACACAAGTGGTTACAGGATGTCATGGACATACCGCTGGGCTGTCATGGTGCCACGGATCAATACTATAGGTGACCATGTATTGTAGACAGTGGCACCTTATACCCTCACACCAGCTGTGGGAGTGGTGTGTCGCTATAAAACAAAGACAGGAATGAGGCGTTCACTACGGGTTTTCCACACACGAACAAGATGGTCATTACTGCTGAGATTGAATCTGGATTCGTGGCTAAAGATGACCTGGTTCCATTCCGCTGTAGGCCAGTTTCCTCGTGCGCGGTACCGCTCCAAACGGAGGCGTCGATTTGTGGGCTTCAAGGGCCGCACACGTAATAGGCACCGTGATCCCAAATGTCCTTCAGCCAGGCACATTCGTATGGTTCGAGAAGCCACAGGGGCCCCTAGTGAAGGTGCTACCTGTGCCTGGATGGCGGCTGATGAAGCAGTTGGCTGTACGCGTGCATTTCTTAGGATGTGGCGGTCTTCTCGACGACTGGTCTGTCGAGAGCGACCTGAGCCCCTGGTTTTTGTGTAAATTGCATCTCTCGGATCCACTGGTCCCAACACCTCCTCACAACACAATCAGAGAGGCCTATTTGACTAGTTACTCGCCTAGCTGACCACACTGCTTCCATCATGGTGAGGGTTCTCCCCCTCTCATACTGCGACGGCTGCTCATATTGTCTTCGAAAACGGCCGTAATGACATGCTTATTTCAGCTCTTGTTTTGTCAACGATTCAACACACACAAACAAGCTTTGGTTAACTGTTTTATATTCTACAAGAACTACGTTAAACGCCCTCTACCGAATATACGTAATGCGCAATCACGTTGCATTTCTAATTATTATTCCCCGACATGTACCTTCACGCCAAGTTTCGTTACGATCCTGCAATTATTTCTTGGTGCTATAATTTTTTTGTCCATGAGTGTGTACAAGTAAATAAATATAAAGTTTATCAATACTTAAGGTATGTGACTACTCAAAATTCGCCGTTTTGGTGAAAATTGTCGAAATTCCTTTTATGATTTTGTTTTATAGCTCATACATTTAAGATTCCAAAAATACTCTATTTTTGTATCTACGATATCTAGAAGCAAAGTTATAGCATAACTAGTAAACCGGAAGTAGATGCCTACACAAAGTATTTTTAAGATATTGAATCGAAATTTTCAAAACATGTTTTATTTAGTTCTATCTGTGTTATGAATCAAAATCTAATCTCTGTGTATTTATTTATGTACTTTATTACTTTTTTTATGAACAAAAATCATTAACTTTTTTAAAAATCATGTTTTTGCATAAAATTCGGCATATTTAAAAAACTTTCAAATATTTTACAAATATTTTAATTTCTAACACATATAAAGATGTTATACACAATAAATATTATTTGAATACATTTATTAAAATTTTGTGTAATTGCAATTTTTCATCAAAATTTCACTAAAAACGACAATTGTTATAGTCTATAAAACTATCCAAAAGACATCAAAAGTTTTTAAAAAATGCAAATTAGTTAAACATGAAACTTGATCTTGACCTATAAATATGGCAAATTTAAAAATTGTACAAATAGTAGAAAATTTTTTTATATAGTATTAAAATCTTTAAATGCATTTTCTGAGACACTAGGTTTTTCAATTTCTTGCTTCATGGTTAAGTTTTTCTTTTTAAGATATTGAATTGAAATTTTCAGAAAATGTTTTATTTAGTTTTATCTGCAGTCTATAGTATTATCTAATCTCTGTGTATATACTAATGCATTTATTGCACTTTTTGTGAGAAAATAACATTAGTTTATTGTAAGAAAATGATTTTTCTTGCATAAAAAAAAACATATTTCAAAAACTTTCATAACTATTACAAATCTTTTAGTTCCAAGTAGAGATAAGGATATTATTTATGCACTGTATAAATATTATTCAAATATTTTAATTAGAACTTTCAATACAAGCCTTACCGTAACTGCAATTTTTCACTAAAATTTCACAATGTATCCAAAATTTATCTCAATTTTATGGAAATTGTACTTGAATTCCTAGTTTTATGCCTTATTTCAACTAAACAAGTGTTTATTTAGTTGAAAAATTTATATATTTCACAAAAAGTGCTCCGAAGGTAATCACATACTTTAAGAATTTTGAAAAAAAAATAATGAGAAATAATAATTTCATAATTAATTTATTTTTGCAGTACTAAAAACTGTCAAATACCTTCACCTATAATTACTCTAACCGTCAGTATCATGTTTCGAAAATGATTTGTCACTTTCATTGTCATGATTGGCTTCGAAATGGGTATCAGCGTTCCCATTTTCCAACACATAGTCGTCCTTAGTGCCATCCAGTGCATTTGTTATGCTACATTTTAAAAAAAGAATGCATTATAGAAGAATGTAAAATAACTGTTAAAAACTGTAAGTCAGTGCTTCTCACACTTTTAATATTTGCGACCCAATATCCAATCATTATTTTCATCGCGCCCCCCTCCATACAATAACAATGTATTGAATTCAATAATAATTTACTTTGAAGTTAAATCTACAGTACGACTTTAACATCTAAGTGCCACCGGTGCATATAAATGTCTTTCTCAGCCAGTGTGTTAATTGTCCCGGGCGTATATATACGTCTTTTCGAAGTACGATCTTTTCTGCGTGCACTGCTATTCATAAAATTATTCCGAAGGCTTTTGAATGCAACAAAATGACCTTGACAGTGTTTAGAAGAATTTACTTATTTCAGAGGAATTGCTTATTTATATATTCCTTTCCTGCCCCCTCCCCAATACACCGGATACGCTCATCTACGTGTTAAACGGTGGCATTAGGGGAGTAAACCGCGTAACTTTCAATCGGCATTAAGGGATTAATTATACACCGTTTAAATTATCAAGACAAGTGTTAATTTTTGCTTTTAATTTTATATATGTCAAGCCTATGGGGATACTGGTAATTATTAAACTTGTTCTTAACTTAGCATTGTTAAATTAATTATAAAATGCATTGCGCAGATATATTTATAAGTGTATATATAAGATATATTATATTATCAGTGTAAATGTGTGTTTTATTTTTTATTTGTTAGCTTTAAGTAAATTAATAATTTTTTTAAATAATCTACTGTTTTCGACTTTTCAATATGCT
>BMAV01009594.1:0-10062 GCA_019973955.1 Trichonephila inaurata madagascariensis | reverse complement strand
TTCAGCCCTCGCCCCCCCCCTTTTAAAAATTCTGTGCGCCACTGCCCAATGTCGTAGGTGTGGTGAGGTAAGGAAAAGGTTATTATTATAACTTAATATGTACGAAATGTGTACTTACCAGCAGAACTTAAATAGAAAAACAAAAATTTTAAAACCGCGTTTAAAGCAAAACACAAGATACAACTATGTAGCCCCAAATATAATTATATCAAATGATGCATTAATTATGAAACAATGCAAAATGTATTAAAAAATAAAACATTTTTATCTAAAGTTAGTTTTCGTTGTTATAGTCAGTAGATGAGTTTTTAACGTCAACGCTAAGTATTAGTCAAAATATGGAAGTTCTCTAGGGGGGCGGCACATTAGATGTTTGCACAAGGGCGGCCGATACCCTAGGATCGGCCCTGACTCTTATAATGTAGTAGATTATACACGACATACCGTATTCAAAAGTTTTCATTTTATATTCATTTTTTTACAAAGTTAAACATTTTTCTCTTCAAATATTCCCAATATCTATAAAATCAACACATAATTAAGACAGTTTGAAAAAAATCCATTTAATTAATTCTGAAACTTGAGCGCTTCTTTAACATATTCATATAAGGTCTTTCACCTAATAAAACTACTTTTCGACGTACGAGTAAGAGGGAAAAGTAAAACTTCCTCAGATGACTGATCGATAATACTGATATTTTAAAAAGGGAGAAAAATTAATAAGGAATAATTACGTTATGCTCCACCAATCTACGTCAAAAATAACTTTTCATATTTTACGTCCTGATTAACTAGAACGTGTAAAAATTTTTGCCAACATCAAGAATATTAGGCACGATACTGGATGCATTTTGTCCATAAATGACGGCATTGATCTAAAAATTCACAAATCCCTAGAGTGAGAGAATGTATTAAATGTCTCACTATAAAACAAGAGGACTAATGGCGACGAGTCTCGTAATTTTGAACCTTGGTCAAGTGACAAGGACGACACCTGAGCTGGCACCCCCTCTCCAAACTTCCACAACACACCAACGGAAGGACTTTGACCCTGTACAGTTTTAACGTGCATCGGCGTCCTCTACACGGCCAGTCTTCAGTGACTCTAGGCTTAAACTTATGACACTCCAGCCATGATTTCGTGATCATAACCACCAATTTATCGCGGCCTTTAAAAAATCCCCAATATGTGATATCTAAATATGCTAATATGCAAACAAACTAATATTCAGTATGTTTTGTAAAAACAATAATGATGGAATTAAATGAAATTGTAAATGATTATAAGACTTTTAAACCTGGAAATTATGAAGGATGAACACATTTAAAAACGAACTTTATTTACTTAAAGAATTGGCATGTTTAAAATGTATTTGTTTTCACATAAATCTGCGTGTTATTCAAGTATTTGTCCATTTAATGCATAAAAATTATATATTCACAAATGCAGATAATAAACTCGATGGAAAAGCAAAACCATTTCTTTGTCTTCATAACGTTGAACCAAGCGGATTTTAGACATTTTTACAAGACAAAAATTTAGAGGAACAATTTCGCACATATTAAACTAGTTCCGGAATGCTAGATAGTGGAGTAATGTTAAAATTCAATAAAATATTCCATAAAAAAAAATTTAGAAGATCGAAAAGGAAAGCTTACGTCTACAAATAATCCATAGCTTACCGTAGCTGGACATACGAACGCCCATACTCGGTAGCGGAAGACAGCGAACGTCTCGATCATTCAGGGGAAGGAAAGATCTGACAACAAACAATGTTGCTTCGCGGACGACGTGAAAACTATGCCACACTTTCTCAATTCCAGACAAAAATAACTTTCGCTTTCGGTTTCCCGTTTCTAGTTCATATTGGAAACGGAAGAAATTAAATGGAAGTAAAAATGAAAAATAGGTCAGTAAGTCAAATGTGACGGAAGTTCGGACTAATGACCGTTGAAAACAACAGTGGATTGAAGTTTCGAACAGTAGGAAGTCGCAGGTACTTGTAGCGAACAATCAGGTAACAGTCTTTCCAAGTGTAACGATTTAATGTATTTGAATTAAAGGAAATAAATAGAAAACGCATCTATCTTCGGCAAGAAATTTGTAACAGTAAAACGAATATCTACGACCAAAGCGAGTTTTAAAAAAAAAAAAGAATTTACTTATTGAATAAAAATAAAGAAACAGAAATAATAAATACTCCATGGGTTTTAAAACTAATGTCTGAAATAAAAATTTAGTTTGTTATATAAAGTATAAAACAAATGCCAGCTAGTTAAATACTTAGAAATGTTAAAGGCATAAAAAAATACTGTATTTATACGAATCCAAGCTGTCATCGATTCTAAAAGCGAAACCCCAAATTCTCAACAAAAATTTTTTAAAAAAAAAAAATAGTGAAAAAGGAAAAATGATATCCGATTTTCATAAAATTTTAAAAAAGAAAACTAAAAAGAACTAGAAATAATTAATTTATTATACCAGAAATTAAAATTTTTCAAATACATACATGAACCTATAATTGCGCTAGCCTTTAAATCATGTTAAATTTCCCCCCATCTAACGCTTTTTTTCCACATTTGATTCTACGCTGCAGCCGTTTTTTCAAGCGAAATTTTGGGGGTGGGTTTGTTTAAATTTAATTACGGTAGTGGAAAATCCCAATTTTAAATTTAGATAATTAAATTAAACATCAGGGAAGAAAACCAATTGAAATAATACCCAAGTGGTTTGAAAAGGGGCAAAATTTAAAAATTAAACTTATCTTCCCTTTACTTTTTAAAACAAAAAAACCCATTTGAATAAAATTATCCCCCTTTTATTTTGAATGAGGGGTTTTCTTTCTTACCCCTTTTATATAACCATTAATCCCCAAAAAAAAAATTTTTTTCTGATGCATCTATGTTATATTCAAAAAAATTAATAAAAAAATACAATACAGCCTTCTGATCCACATCTTTAAACATTTTCCCGATTGGCATATAACAAGAAATTTCCCATTATTAAAGAAATTAATTACCCCGGATTACGTTATACTCATATAGTTGTTTTTGGGTTTTAATTATTGTTTTCCGTTTTTTAAGAAAAACCATGGGATAATATATACACTTTTTTTCTTTCGAGAACGGGGGGGAACCCTCTGGGTTCTCCCTCAGAACGGCTCAAACTGAACCAGTAGGGGCCAGATACAATATAAAATATTTACAAAAAAAAGGGCCACAGAGCCAGCCGCCACAAAATTCCAGTGCCCCCAAAACTGGTACAGGAGGTCTTAAAAAGGATCGGGGTTGACACGTATCTTTGTGGGAAATGCACCCCGGCGACCGGGGGCGGGGGGTTTTTGGGTAGCAGGAACCTCTTTTTTTTGGGGATAACAGATGGTTGGTTAGCCCCCTATTGTGTCGACAACAGGGAATCGGGTTTTTAACTCAAATGATAAAAAACAAAAATTTTTTTGCCTTTCCCCAGAGTGATGATTTTTTTCAGAACTTTTCAAAAACAAAAGGGGTCCATCGTAGGGGAAGGTTGTAGGGGTTTTTTCGAAAAAGCATCTTTCCCAAAAAAGGGAGTACTTTTGGCAGAGTTCTGGGTGTCCCAAAAAACGGTTTTACGTCCGTGAAGTTGGAAAGGGGGTTTTTGGAAAAGCTTTTTTTGTTTCAGTTGTTGCAAAAAACTGGAAACGTTTTTCCCCGTACCCATCTTGGAAAAAATCGTTGGGTAGACGGATATTTTTTCCGTACACCATTTCAGAAAGGCCAGAAATTTTTAAGTCCCCCCAACCCCGACGTAGAAGGAGAACGGAAGGACTTGGTAACGTGGAGGGGGGGGCCCATGAGAGGGGGTTTTGGGGAGATCGGTGTGTACGCCCACAGTCCTTTGGGATAAAAATTGGTAATTTCCCAAATCTTGCTAATTTTCCGGCCGCACAAAATTTCCCCCTACTGAGATGAGACTAAATTGACGACCGGTTTTGTTGTAATCAGACCAGGAACCCCCAAATCGTGGAATCCACTCACGGATTACTGTTGTTGCGACTGTTTTCTGGGTTAGGGGGAAAAAAGGTTTGCCTCTGGCCAAAGGAAAAACGATCAATGGCCGTAAGGCAAAAAAAAAAAACCTTTGGGATGGGGAAGGGGTCCAATAATACCCAAATGGAGGCGGTGAAATCGAGCATCTGGAACCTTAAAATGACCAAGTTCACTGGAATGCCGTTAAATTTTTAACCCTCTGACGGGAAAGTAGTTTCGGGCCAATGGGGATATCTTTTTCATGGAAGTCCATACCCTTTTTAGATTAGCTTTGCAGTAGCACGAATTCCAGGATGCAAAAAGGTTGTCCCACTGCAAAAAAGCCCCGTTCCGTCGGAGAGCATGGGGCACGTAAGGGGTACTCCCCGTGGAAATATCACAATATATTTCGGTAGTTGATCCCGGATTTCGTAACTGTTTGTTTGAAGAGTTTGGTTCGTGGCAAAAAGAAAAGGTTTTAATTCATCATCCCCCCGTTGCATTTGTCAAATTCCCCCAAATCTATGTTCCGGGGAAAAATTGCTGATACCCGAGAAAATGCGTCTGCGGGAAAAAAGGGCCTGGGACGTATCTAATATCGGTGGTGAATTGCGAAAGGAAAAAATCTAACGGTTGACGTGGACTAGCCTTATCTAGTTTTTTTTATTAAAGGCGAAGTAAAAGGGGGTTTTTGGTCGGTTTTATAATTTGTGCGACCCCTCCCTTAATTTGGAAATACTTAAGGGGGAATAAGCTGCCAAAAAAGTTCACGATCCACTTCTTTAGTTTGAGCTGGGGGCCAATTTTTTAGAAAAACCCAAAAGGGTTTAAAAAACCCTGGCTGGTGATCTCATTTAAGGGGCCCCAAGACCAAAATCCCCTAGCATCAGTCATCAATGCGAGATCAGCATCCTGTGAAGGATGAGCTGGGTAAAGTTGCTAGTTGATTTTTCATTGGTTAAATGCATTATTTGCTTCCGGGTTCCATTTACTTCCCCTTTATCATTTCTCTTTTGGGGTTTTTTGAAAACCCTTTATTGCCGCCTTAGGTAAAAATTTTCTATAAAAGTTCAAAAAAAAAATTTTCTGAGGGGCGCGGGAAATGTGGTAGGTTGTTTATAATTGGGGGATGAGTTCTACTTTTTTGGGAAGGGGTAAGATGCCATTTTTCTACTTAGGTAACCTACAAAGGGGAAAAGGGATCCGAACATGCATTTTTCTGGCGTTGGGTGGTCAAACCTTCATTAAGCCTTTGTAAAACTTTTTAAAGTGCATTGGGAGAGTTGGCGTCTGTCGTCAAATTAAAATGTCGTCCCAAATAGACGGAAAAAATTTTCAAACCCAAAAAACCCCGTGTATAAAAAGCATCCACGTTTTTAGCGGCGTTTAAATCCCAATGGCAAAAAAAAAATTTAAAAATTCCCGTTTTAAATTTTTGGGTTTATGCCCTTGGGGGATGAATGGGAATAAATTGTTTCCCTTTTAATATCCATTTTGTGAAAATTGTTTTTTCCTTGGATTTTCGTTAAAAATTGTTAAATTTGGGAAAAGATTTTTGGTCCGGTCTTGTTTGCTTGTTTAGAGCAAAGATAATCACCCACAAAAGGGCGCCACAATTTCGTGTCTTTTTTGGGAAAACCCTTTCAAATTTTGGGGAACCCCCCCAGTTTGATTTGAAGGGGGTAATAATGCCCCGATCGGCATATATTGAAATTTTGTTTTGCAGCTTCAGATTTTTGTGGGTTTAACTTTTTGCGCTCGAGCACACCCGGAGGACCAAATGTTTCAATGTTAATGAAAAGAATTGGGGTTTTTTTTTATTTTAAAAGGTCGGGGTCTCGTAAAAATCGGGGGAAAAACTCGTAGGATGGGAGAATATTCCCAATCAAGTGATGGGGTAAGGTCTTAATCTGAGGTTCAGGGAAACCCGTAAAACGTTCTCCTTTTTTTGGATAATTTTGTCAAGGGATCGATAAGACGCTTGTTTTGATGTCGATTATTAATCCGTACCCTTTTTTAAAAAATCGGAACCGATAAACGCTGGGGTTAACATCCGCTATTTGGGGAAAATTCCCCGGAAATGATCGCAATAAATTTAAGTCTACCCTTTTAAATAATTTTTTGGCCAAATTTTGATTGTAGAATCTTGGCTGCAAAAGTTCAAATTTATTTGGTTTCATATTTTTTTTTTGGTTTCGGAATAATGCCGGGCGTCTGCGCCTGAATCAACCAAATAAATGATTTTGTATGTTTGTCAAAAACAAATAGGCGACATTTTTTGAAAGCGCATTTACATGACCACAAGACGCCGCTGTAATTATGTTTTCGGGTTTTTTCCCACTGAGGGCCGGTCTATCAAAAGGGGGATGTAAGAAGTCGCAAAGGGGGGACACAAAATTACGGGCGTTCCCAAAGATAACGTTTGGATAAAACAAATAGCCTCATGGTTTGTTGGTTTTATTCCTATTTCGCGAGCGCGACGATGACTTCCCACGGAAAAAATGGTTTATTTCGGGGCCACGACATACGAGATATTTGAAGTTTTAATTCTTCAATTTGTTTGGGCCAAATTTTGAATTTCAGCGGATGGGTTAAAATTTGGGGGCGGGGGTGGCGGAATAAACCGCGGCGGGAAAGCAACGTCTGCTACCTTGTCTTAAAATTTTGGAATTTATCTAAAAATTTCTGGGGGAAACTGAAAGGTACCTGAATTTGGGATGGGAGACGCCAAAAACCATAAATTTTTAGAAATTCATCTTGCAATTGACCACCGGGGTAAAATTCTTTTCTTTTTTTCGTAGCAAGTGGGGTTGGTTTATCGTCGCCTAATTGTAATTCGGTTTAAAAATTTTTTTTTTTTTGGTGTTCCGAAACTGCAAATTTCCAATTAAACGATCAAAGCGTTACGTATTTATTTAAAAGGTGAAAGAATAATATCGGAAACATGGGAAAGTGTTTCCGGGTCCAACATAGAAACGAAACGCCTATTTTTTTTTCATCTTAGAATTTTTAAAACGAAAAACACTTTTAAAATTTGGGAAACCCCCGGCGACATTATTTCAAAACACTGGAAGGCGTAACGCGATCCCCTTCCCAAAATTGGGAAAAATCTTCCCCGTAGGGGGACGTCATGTTTGTAAACAAAAAAACGGCGGAAGGGGGGGTCAGGAGAAAGAACAAAAAAAAAAAAAGAAAACCCCTTGACTACGAAGGAATGCTCGCGAAGAGAGGCAATATATGATACAAAATGAAACATAAATGCACATTACATGTAAATAATACAACATACATTAAATGTAAAGGTATAAGAAGCTGAAATACATTATCACGAAAAAATAGATAGCTAAAGTATGTTTAGAATGATTATATTGAAGTTTAGCACAAAGAAACAAGGCGTAACTAAAAACGCACTTACTTGTGATTTCTTTGCCATCCGAAACTGTTAGGGATGAATTAATGCGCAGAAGGTGCTCACGTCAGCTTCAGTCACCATTATAGTTATAATTTGGTCTATTAATTATTAGTGTCTTTCGTGTTTAAGTTAACACCATCGGATAATATATACACACACATTTATTCATCTCGAGAACGGCAAGACCCTCTGTGGTTCATCGCCTCGGAGTAACTGTTCGAAACTGAACCAGTAGGGTTGCCAGATACAATATAAAATATTTACAAAGAAATGCTACAGAGCCAGCCGCCGCACTCACTTCGAATCTATCCAAACAGACAGAACATTTTTTTTTTTTTCTTTTAAATGGGACAGAGAGTTGTAAATTACCATTGCAGACCAAAAACATTCCCCAGGAGCAGCTATCACTTTTTAGTAAGGCACCATATAGGTGGATACCAATGGCCACAATGTCATTTTGATGCCTAGTTTCCTCCCCAGAGGGAGGAACCTGAGCTCTGACTATGCGAAATGGTACAAGGAATTTAATTTTGCCGAGAGCACCCAAGCCAAACAGTTACTCTAGGGATCTTAAACATGCCGCATAATCATACGACATGGACGCTGTCGATTTTCTGCATCATGAAAATCCACCGACTTGGGCCTTGCGCTGAACCTGCAAACTTGGGCGTACAAGACCAGAGCCTAACCAAGTACGCCACCCAGCCAACGATAGAAAACATTTAACTAGGAATTTCTAATTTAAGAACTCGGATTAAATAATTTGAATAGTTACAAAATAAATCCAGATAAAGCATAGGTAATTCATTGAAAATTAGTTACTTTTTTTGTACTTAGAAATTGACACGTAACAAATAATGGACTAAAAAACGTCATCTACTTTCGTTTTAGCAAAAATAAAAAAATTATAGTAACGACTAAAATAATATCAAAGTTCATTTAAAATAATTTAAATTGTTCTGTTTTCTTTAGATTTAAAAAGAAACTATTTTTTAATTTAACTTTTTAAAAAATTAACATTCAAAATAGTTTTAGTATATTAAACTGTATGCTAATATCGAAAATCAATAAACGCACTTTTGTACATTGTGCCTCTAATTAAATTCTATGCTTTTTTTTTTAAAGCATATATGAAAAGCTACTTCTAAAATACTCTATTAACCTCTTAGTCTCGTTATTTTTTAAGATAACACAGTACGATTCGATTGACCAAAATCGGTCAAAAAATCAAATTTAATTGTTTTTAGCCTAAATTATTCTTTATATACTTTTCTAAACCTCACAAAATTTGAAAGCTCTAAACCTAAAAATCGCAGAATTATGATAGCTTTCACGTTCGTTTTTATTCACATCTCTACGGCAAATCAAAAATTTAAACTGACTTATCTCAGAAAGATAAAATAACTAGTTTGTCTTCATTTAAAATGCTAAGGCTTTTTTTCTGTTGTGCCTAATGCTTTGAAATTTTTTTTACCTATCGATAATAGTACATGTAACAAAAGTTGGTATGCATTTTTGAATCAAAGCAAATATTTATTTTTTTAAAAATAATTTAACTCAGAATTTATACATTTTTTAATGAATTTTCAATAAGCATTCATAAAAAGACGTGTGTATGAATACCAATCACATTAACGCAGAACCCATACCAACTTTTATTAGAAATAGTTTGGCGACTTGTAAATCAAATTTCATGCATGTCGATACATTTTGTAAAGAAGTAGCATTTTAAAATCCCTTCACAAATTTTAAGTTTTCCCTTAAAAATTACATGGCTAGCTTTTTACGAAATTTTGAGCACAAAATCTGTTTAACATAGTATACATACATAGCAGGCAACCAAAAAAAATTTTAAAAATCCTTAAATTAAAATTTTTTACGTAAATCATACCATGTCCCCTTAATAAAGCAATGCTTAAAATGTAAAATTTATACTGAATAAGTGTTTACTCTAATGCCGCACTTTGATCATTAATATATGTTTATTTGATTTATATTTTAAAAAATATGAAAAAAAAATACAAATAACAGTTGTGCTTTCACTGCATTATTACGAAGAAAATTATCAAAATATAACACTTTTTTGTATTTTATTGTATACTATGATAATATTGGTTCACCAAAAAGTTTTTTATGTTATTATTATTATCCTTGTAACTACTATTTTGGTTTGCACCTAAAAAAGTTTATCTATTGCTATATTGGACCATGTCCTGGCAAAAAACATGAAAATTGATTCGTAAAGAAATCTCTAAGTAATTTAACAAAAGTAAAAAACACTTTTTAAAAAAAATTAAAACAACTTAATATTCCTAAGCATTAATGAATTTTTCTGCTGGAAAATTTTATATGCTCTAAATTGCATTACAGATTTAAATTTCTTGTTACGCTCTTTCATGTTATTCCTTTCTTTAGAGTAGTGCTTTTCAACATTTTTTGGTCAATACACACTTGAATATTTAAAGCATACAAAAATTTTATTATACAAAGAAAACAAATTACTTATCTACAAAATTTATCTAATGAGAAGGCTGAGCCTGTTTTCTTGAACAAATTAAATCTAAAAGGTTCAAAGTCAAGACATATTTGCATTTCAACATCAACTTTAAAAATCTTTCTCTGTTTTTACTTGATTTCTGTTT
>BMAV01009593.1:12648-26595 GCA_019973955.1 Trichonephila inaurata madagascariensis | reverse complement strand
TGGTTTGTTGTCTGACAGCTTGGTGGATTTTAAATTGTTCTTTAGGGCTCTCAGTCTTGCTCCCATCCTCTTTTGGACGTGACCGATGCACTCTAGTTTTTCAACAGGAACTTCATAACCGTATATGTTTGATTCTTGAACTTTTAGGAACTCCTTCGAATCTCCATCTCCAAGGTACTGAACATACCGAACATTGTAATTTGGTAAGGAGCGACTGAAAATCCGCAATGCTCCTTCACTCTCCATTCCCGCACTAAATCCATGATAGTTTACCAGGCAATTATCACAGGTTTCGTTCGTATTTTTGCATTCAAAGCAATATTTTTATAGGCACTCAAAATCAATAACTTTTGCATTATCGAGAGAAGTTGCAGTTACAACGCCATTCTTCGAAGAGTGTCCTCTTTTCTGCCAGGTCCCATCAAGAGCAATTGCTATGTTCTTACTGTGTTCATTTTCAATGACAGCTTCATTAACGCTGTTAACCATTGAACGAGATGAAACAGTTTTCAATGCTTTAAAAATTGGCGTATACAATCTTTCAAAATTAGCTGGAGGAGGAGGTAAGTTCATCAGTGCACAAAATATCTGAGCAGCACTTTTGCCAATTCCAATGCACCTCATGCCATAAACAAACCTCAAATTTACTTCATATCCATCTGACACGGTATTTGAAGTCATTGAAGAATGACCAGAACCACAATACTTGCAAGTTGCTGACACACTGGTAGCAAGGCCTTTGCGACTACTTTTATTTTCAGCAACATCAAAGCAGAAAGATCTATCACAATATCTGCAATTTGCAATATTGTTGAAAGTATCATTGAGCATATTTAAGTCAATAATAACATACCTGCTTTGAGTTTCAACTGAAAAATTATCTTCATAGTCCTTAAAAGATACTTCATTCTTCTTAATTTTCTTTTTAGATGCACTGACATCAACTCGTTCACTCTCAGCATTTACTGAAGTGTTTTTACGAATTAAACGACGTTTGACTTGCCCAAACTTTTTTGTTCGAGGCATTTCAAATGTTTAAAATTCTCGCAAATTGCAAACAAATTGAATGGAAACAAAAAAAAGTAAATTAGCAGTCAAAATATGAAATTCGTAACTCACGTATTTGTAACTCAAGCACGAGAAAGCAAACCGTTTAAAATTCACACACACAGCTTGGGTATAAACAAGATTGAGTTGAGTAGTTATAGTCCTTCTCAAACCACAAGAATAAAATAAATAAATCAGATTAAGTGATATAAAACACCAATCTGCATAAAAACATGCTTCGATCAGCTGTAAAATGGGTGTGGCAGTTGACGTGCGATAACGTAAGCAACAGGCGTGACAGCTGTTGCTTACATTTTAAAACCGCAATTACTCGGATATTAAGCTTTAAACCTATACATGTTATACATTTTTGGAATCAGCATTAAATCTACTTTTTTTAAGATGAAAATTGAAAAATCGATTTTTTGAAGGGTTAGAACGTCTCTGTTCCCTTAATAAACTTTGTATACGCATTTTACTCAATAAATATTGTTGTTTCTATCTATGTATCTGTCTCATTTCTGTCCTTACGCATCTTATGGATACACGCCTCGAATCACTTTCATTTGAACACACCCCTTATATTGGAAATTATAAAAACTGGTACGCGAAATTTTTTTGTTTCTTTCTTAAATTGCAACCAAATATTTTTCGTGAACGTTTACTAAATATTTAAACTGAACAGTTAGATTTCCTTAAGAAACTACTTAATGTTATTTTCTTTCCTCGTGTTTTTTCATAAATGCACACATTGCCAATAAAATACGCTTTCCAGAAAACCGCTGATGCAAAATATGAAAATGCACAACTTTTCTTATTAAAATAAATAAAATAACTTTCTAAACAGAATGTAAACTTTTTCGGAAAATTTGAACTGTGTGTACGCATTTTTATTCAGATTATATGTCACGAAAGAAAAAGGGGAAAAGAATGAAATCTGTTTTTTTTAATTTCTATTTCTTTTCAAAAGGAATTACAAAGTTGTTAAATTCCTCAACATCATACAAAACAAAACTTCATAAGAACTAAATAGAAGCAAGAAATATACATAAAATATAGAGCAATTTTTTTTTTTATCCTTAAAATGTAAATTGGGAAGATAATTATTCCAGTTATGTGCATTTATGACGTACTTAGAAAGAGAAAGAGAAAATACCAACTCAGTTCAATCAGAATTTCAGTTCTTCGAACCGTTTATTTTTGGAAAATAAAATCTTTCTGGTCGAATTCTTTTATATAACTTGAGGCAATCAATTTATAAATCCCGTTACAAGGAGTTGAAAGAAAAATAAAAGCATAATGATAAAAAAAGGCCAATTTAAGAAGGAAAATTTCAAAATGGGAAGAGGAAACATTTTATAACTCTACATATAAACCTCAATTCAATTTTAACAACAAAGAAAATGAACAGTTGGTGCAGATATTTGCTTGTAAATACATTTGTTGAAATCGTTACTGTCGTATTCAAAAATAATAAATATAATTAAAAAAAATATTAACTTTTGTAAAAAGTATTGAAACAAACATGACTTCAATCACTGCGATTACAAATATATAACGTGTATTCGTAAATCTATTAATATATTCTTTGTTTTCCTAGTTATTTTTAATACTTACTTCCTATAAATACAAAAAATGTTTTTTAGCTTCATTTTCTCTTTTCTTAAGTTAGTACGGGAAATTTTGTGAAGGAATCTCTTATTGCACTTTTAATTCATCATTGTTTTTAAATCAAAATAAATTCATATGCTAGGTTATTTTTTATACTTAAACATTGTACTGATATACAAAAGGAGTATTATTCAATAGTTATATCAACTTTTACTACAATGAAACATAAAAACAATGCATTCGAAGTATGAATAAAAATGTTCTTGTAATGTATACTTAGAGAATACTTTCTTTCTTTAAGACTATTAATTTTGAATGTCAGTGTTCAACATCAGGTTTAAAAGAAGTCACATATCCTAGTTGAAGTTCTTTTAAAGTTCAATTTCAAGCGTAAATTATTTAAGATATAATATGGATCATTTATCATCGAGTAGAATATTAAAGACACATTTTGGGGGAAAGCCTATGATATCTTATGCAGTTCTGATAAATACTATGAATTTCAAATAATAGTTTTGTCACTTACAAAAAGAATCGTGAAATTTACTGTGATGTCTCTTAAGCGTAACCGAATTGTGTATTTTATAATCACTTTTCTAAGGTTTGACACAAAAAAACGAGACTAAGAGTGTATCTTTAAAAAAGAGTGGAGTTGGCAAAAACTGTTTTGGTGACCTCATCCCACGTACCTCCTCTATCCATGTGACCAGTTTTGCCAAAACCGATCACGCCAGTTGGGAGCACTGCGTCATTGAATGAACATGTGCAACTGCATTCTACCAGAAAAATGTCGAATCAACATCAAGTTTCTTTTAAAACTTAATAAATCAGCCACGAAAACATTTTAAATATTAAACGGAACTTATTGAGATGAAACTTTGTCTCGTGCACATGTGTTTGAATGGCATAAGCGGGTTTCAGGCAAAAGGGACAGTGCGGATGAGGATGAAAGTCCTGGGCGCCTAAGGTCAGCAATCATAAACCAAAGAATTGCCAAAATTCGTGATATGAGTGGGTTCCCCCTCACATCAGTGGCCAGACTATCAATCAAGACTACTACATTGAAGTACTAAAAAGACTTCGTGAAAAATTGAAAGGCCAGAATTGGGGCAATGGGTTGATGGTTTGGGATGGTTGTTGCCCCAAGATAATGCATCCGCTCACACAACCCTATTTGTTAAGCCGTTTCTGACCATTAAAACATTACTGAGCTGGGGCATCCTCCTTATTCACATTTGGTCCCATGCAATTTTTTTTTCCTGCAGTTAAATCGTCCTTAAAGGGAACCCATTTTACCTCATTTGAAGAGGTTTATACAAAAACGGAGAATCTCATAATGCGCCTACCAAAACCTTCGTTCCTGAACTGTTACCAGCAATGGCAGTACCTAATGAAGAAGTGTTGTGAATGCTGAAGGGAACTAATTTGAAGATAATAATGCCACGGTAAGCTGATTCTGTGCGTATAATGATTTATTAGACCAGTTTCGTTTTATTTGTGTTACACATCGTATACAACGTAACCCAAAAGTCCGTTAGCATTTAAAAATTTAGTAATTCATTGAATAATGTAGGGAGAGAGGTAAAAATTGACATGCATGCTTGAAATGTTTCATTGAACTCAATAACAGAATTACAAAATAGCCAATGGATAGCGCTTAAAATAACAAAAGCAATAATTAGCATAATAATTGATTTTTAGCAATAAACGATGTTCATTTTACAACAAATAATCAACATGTTGGCGGTCATTTACCAACAATACTTGTCGTAAGGGAACAATGCTGAGAACAGCACTTTACAACACATCTGAAGTTATGGTGAGAAATTGAAACAGGGTCTTGCTTTTTAGGACCCTATTGAAGTCGGAGGATAGAGGGAGATATGAGATTTCAGGTAACCACGAAACCAATAATCACATGGATTGAGGTCTGGGGACCTAGTAGGTTAAGTATAAAGTAAGCGGCTCTCAGGACATTTTCTGTCGTATGTGGACTATTTTTTTTCTTATATGTAAGTATTTATGAAATTTTCGAATGTATTTTGTGCGTTTTCTTTATGCGGTCCCTAACTACCGCACAAAAAGAGGTTATCATTCTGTTCAAAAATAATAAAATAAAAACAAAAAAATTTCCTGGAATATGAATTGTATACCTTTATTAATATAATGGGCAAACAAACAGTTAGTTGCCTACAATGCTAACATAAGGCAAGCGATACATTACTATTAATGCGGGCGATTAAGAAATAGATTCCTGATGAATCTATCGTGTGCATCATTTAGTGTGCTTCTCTTTTGTTTTTTTTTTAACGTTGTTACTGTTACGGACGAATCTGTAGACTCTTATTCTTTCTCCCACCTACTGAGTAATGGTTAACGTTTTAAATACACAGAATATAGCTCTGATGGAAATGATTGAAATTAATCGCGTAAATTTTATCTTATGCAAGTATGCATGCCTTTATCAGACACATGGTACGAAGTTGGTGTCACCAATTTTCCGAGAGTACGCAAAGTGTCTTCGATTTGTCTTTTTTAGTAATCCCATTGAGATGTATTTAATCATTCAGCTTATAGTCCTTATCAACATTTTGTTAGTAAAGAAGTTTTTCAGGTAGCTGTAGCACTGTATTATAAATTTCAAACGGGGGACTTCTATGGTTAAGAAATATAAAAGTTGTTCTCAAGGCCCGGCGAGCGTTAAATTCACTTGCTTTTTAAATTGAAAAGTAACTGAAAGATTACTAAACCTGCTCCAATAAATATTTTCTGGCAACTAATATCCAGGTCTTCTTTCCAGGTTTCCAATCTGCCTCACAAGAAACTCGTTTTCTGGATGTTCCCAGTGCAAACAAGCAAGTAGGATTTCAAATTCAATGTTACTGTTGCAGGATAAATTCAAAAATGGGTACATAGTTTTCTAAGTGAACTTCGTGATTAAAACTGGAGGAAAAATGTATTACTTTTTTTAAAAAGGAAGCTGCGTTTTATTTCAAAGAACTTCTGTAATGGAGAAATTTGCGAAATAGAAAAATGCAAAAAAACCTACTTTCATGTCGAATATTTATTTAAATTTTTAATAAAAATCATGATATGTTATGTTTAATCAAATAATGTATGCCACATGAATAAAAAATATGAAATAAATAAATTTTAAATTAAGGCCAATGAATATATTTCCATAATTTTATACTATATCTTATCTATATTCAGCAGTGTCTTGCATAAATAATTATCGAATAATCGAATGTGTCATACTTATCTTTCATGATTAATTATTGTTCCTTAATAACAATATACGCATATTTTATGTTGAGCCGAAGAATCAACAAAGAAACTTAAATCTTGCACAGAAAAATCCCACCACTCATTTACAGGAATTGAGGTATGCAAACAATCTTCAAAAATAATTTAAACTCCCTTTCTCTACACAAGGGATAGAATTTTAGCTCTAATTATACCAATCTAGTCCGTGCCCAAAGGTGAAAAGTCTTAGCCTTTTGTGATACTGTAGCTCGAGTAATAGGCATAATAGGATATCTGTCTGTTAAATGATGCCCTGAAAGTTTTGAAAAGAACTGAGTACTGTAGCTCGAGATAAACTAAGCACTTTGGGGAGACTTAAAGAGACTGACATTTAGAAAGTCAATTTGCAAAACAGATCAGACGCAGTCAGCACGCGCTTATGCAGAGGAGAATTCATTTATTTAATGAGAGTAAGGAATTTGTTTGAAAAGAATTTTGATTAAGTTTTCAGAGATACAGATCCGGGAACGTGATTCAAAACAATACGTAGATTTTAAAGTCATTATGGATGTTCTTGTATTTTAAGTTATGTGTAGTAGAGTGTTAATATTAGAGTATTCAAGTCAATGATGGATTGGAATTTTAGCAGAATAATTTTTTAACTTTTATACTTTCTTGTGTTTATAAACATAAGACTCATTCAAGTCGCCCATCCGGTATAGTGGTTAGCGACGCTGACTGCTGTGCGGTTGGGCCTGGGTTCGAATTCCGGAGAAGACATGGATGTTTGTAAATGTATAGGGTCTTCACGACATGGGGGGTACTCTAAATAGCCATCCAGGGCTTGTCCTCTCGTGAGGTTGGTGGAAGAGGAAGAGAGGTGGGAGGCCCCTGACTACCCTAAGGTGTTCTCCCTCAAAGTTGGAGTGAAACCGAGTTAAATCATTCTGTCACCTGTAGGGTGTTCAAAGCTTTGGCTAACGACAGGCGTCACATAGTCCTTTGCCATGATGAATTTCGTGGTCCTTGATCAGGCCTTTGCCGGTCAGGTGGCATTAGTAACAACAACAGACTCATTCAATTTTTTTTCCTCTTAATTTCTTTTTTTCTTTTACACTTTATGTGTGTGTAGGCCGATCTCACCCAATAAGAGCTTAGAGTCTTAAGACCAAACTCCTGAGTTGTGAGTTCTTACAGTGTATTTCTTAAAGTTAAAGTACATTGTGTGCATTTTTAATAAAACTCAATATTTCCAAAAAGTATATTTGAGTATTTTTGATTAACATCGCTCTCTTTAAAGCAGCACGAGGGTTATTACCGATGGACCTCGTAATTCTGAACCGTGGTCAAGTGACGATAATGACATCTGACAAGGAGAAGGGGTCATGTCTTTAGTTCAAATTTTGTAGAATGGTAGATTTAGTTTCCCTGTTGATAAAGATATATGTGTGTGTGGTTATAGGGAATACACTACTCAATTATTGTTTTCGATATTTGCGATTGAAGATTAAATTCAGTTCTGTAACAAACGATTGCACATAATGGTCATACTGCACTAATTCGATGCATAAGACGCTTTTCGAAATTATACTTCATTTGCTTTTATTACAAGTTTCACCACTGTACGGACACAATGAGGAGTAAAAAGCTAGTGATGCTTTATACTAATTCTGTCAATCTGATAAATGTCTTATTTATTGTTTTCTTTTACATTTTATTGTTTCCAAGTACTAGCAGTTAAAGGGCTTTTAATCTGTTCTTCTTGCGAAATGCTTTTATTGTTTTGTAATAACTACTATTCTGTACTTAACGAATGATAACGATAAATAAATCTCTTATAAGGTTTCTAGTCATTAAAGACATTTAATTTCCAATTTATTTAAACTCCATTATGTATCTTTATATGTAAAAATAGACATAAAAATAATAAAAAAGACAAAATAAATAAATTCACCCTCTCGGGACTCGATCTTGGCTCCTAACGACGAGAAACACCGATCCGTTGTTGCTACACTAAGCCCATTTTGTGTAATCGTTTGCTACAGAACTGAATTTAACGAGTGAATTGAATCCAATTTTGTAAATATCTTAGCAATATTGAGTAGTTGCCCCTATAACCATAGATCTTCATTAAACGTGAAACTAAATCTACCATCCTACAAAATGTGAACTAAATCCGTAACCACAAGATCTTGCCCTCTCTTTGTAAGTTGGACTTCCACTCTCCAAACCTCCATACAGCGCCAATATAAAAACTTTGAACACACAATTAAAGATTTAATATAGTTTAAAGACTAAATATAGTTATATATTGAGACTCATATTTTGGATAGGACCAATACTCTGCGGATGGTAAGGAGAAGATCGAATTCTCTTGATATAACACGGACATGTGCTAAATCTTTAAAAAGTCGACTCTCGAACTGGCGACCTTGGAAAGTTGTTATTCTCGAGGATGTGTGTTCCAAAGCAAGCAATTCAGGTCTTGAAGAAAGCTCCTGCGATGGGCTTAGCTTTTATATCCGGAATGGGAACTGCTTCAACCCATCTGGTACACTGTTTGGTTTGACAGATAACAACTGGTATCTGTCGACCATTCTCAGGCGGTAAGAAAATCTTCGTGATGGAGGCAAAAGGACAACTATATCAAGATCAATATGATCAAATCGCTTGGTTTGAATTTGAAGATAAAATAGGTGAATTGGTATGTCGAAAGATTTTAGATTTTTGGCATAGAATGCACTACTTAGATCAAAAGGTGCAATCTTCATTTAATTTGGGCGAAATAAATCTAGGGCTTATAAATTTATTAGTAGCCTAAATAACCGGGTGTGATAAATTATGAAAAGTGTCAAATATTTGTTAACGATATTGTACCGGAATAAAAGGTCTAACGTTTTTAGTTGAAATGTCACAATATAAAAGAACGTTTGAATTTGGAATATTTATTTTTTAAATCTCTAAACATTGATGATTAGCTATTAAACTGATCTTCTAAGTTATTCTCCAGAGATTTTGCGATTTCGTTATAATCGATTGGGTTTGGCATGAGTATAGAAGCTATTCTCGATAGCGTAGCTGCGGATAAATAGTCAGAACCATTTATGTGTCGTATATCTGTTATAAGCTGCGATATAAAATCCACCTGAAGAGCCTGGCAGGGTTAACACTTGTACAACTCCAGTTTAAATGCGAATGTGAGTGATTTGATATCCATGCATGTAAAATGAAATTTCGTGCTTCTAGCATGTACCTAAACTGTTTAATCGAAGCATACGTCGCAATCAACTCTCTGTCATAAGCGCTATAGCCTTTTTCAGTTTCGGATAACTTGCGTGAACAGAATGCTAAAGGTTTGAAGATGTTCACCCTCTGTTTGAAAAAGAGCTCCGCCGATAGCGAAGTCCGAGGCACACACACACACATCTGCCTGCAATAATAAATTTGAATTAAGGTTAGGATGCACGAGCAGCGTAGCGTTGGTTATATGGGTTTTGCAACTTTGAAATTCGCTTATGGCTTGTTCCGACCAATTAATCTTACGATTATCGTTGCGCTTTGAACCTTTTAAAAAATCATTCAAATCAGTTCGATTGTGAGTCGCACGTGGTAAAAAACAATTTAAAAAATTTACAAGTCCGAGGAATCTCCTCAATTCTTTAATTGTCTTTGGCTGTGGGTAATTCAAAATAGGGTATCTGGGAAAGGGTTTGTGCCATATTTAGTTAATAAGTGTCCTAAAAATGAAATATCAAGACAATTAGAATTTTCAGCATTCCGGCTTGTGTTTCGAAAATAGTTTACTCGCTGAAATGCGCCAGAAAAAAAAATTAATTAGAAAATTCAAAAATTCTAAATTAGTTACTTAAAGTTCGTCCACACAAATGGCGTTTCTGATTGGATAAAAAATATAAAAAGTTATTTTACGTCTGTTTTTTCATACTCATCAGCATTCTGGTATGTTTTTCAAAATGGGGGTTTCATAGGAATACGTTAGAAAGCTAACATGTGATGCTTATGACGAAACGGCCATGAAACACTTTTTTTTTTAGAATATTTTTTTCTCCAGTTAGAGACCACATATGTTGACGAACTTTGTAACAAATTCTGAAACTTGGTGAAAATAAATTCCTTGGTTACCAAAGCAAAATACTGCAAAACGAATACTTCAATTGCCTTCCGTTTTTCTTAAATTGATTTTTCAAACCATCGGTCATTTGGGAGATTCTGGGACACCTGGTATTATATTCCTGCTTATATAAAACACTACTACTAACAAATTATATGAGAAATGTTTTTTTAAGAGCCGAAGTTAGTGTTCATGTGTTTCTAAAAAAGGATAGAATCAATTTTTTTTCTGAAAAAATTTCTAAAATTACGCCTTTTTTATTTAAGTTTTCACATTTTTTTCAAGCTTTTTTTTATTATTTAAACTATGTTTTTTTTCCTTTCTAATATTTCTTCAAAAAAATTTTTCTGTTTTTGCTAGGAATTACTCAACAAGAATTATTTATGCTAACTATCAAGTTTGATTTTTATTTCACGATTTTTCTTTTAAATAAGATATATATATTTTACAACTCTATAAATATAAGCAAATTCGTCTTACAAAAATCCTGAAACTAGGTTCCAAAAATAATTTGTACCGACCATGCGGTAAATGCAATAGAAGTGAAATTTTGGTCTAAGAAAAATTAAGTGATAAATAAAATTTTCTGCATCTGAAAATAAAATATATAAAATTTCATTCAAATCAAAATGTAATTCCTCTTTAAGTTGAAGTTTTTATTTCAGTGAAGGAAATTCGACTGAATTCGGAGTTTGCCGAGGGTCATGTTGAGCTTGCAGTTTTCATTTCGTTCGATTTTATATTCGAGTAAGCAAAACGATCTTAAAAATGATGATCTGGTCAAACTCCTTCACTGCATTGAGAGCTATTGCTCTAGGGCAGCGGTTCTTAAACTTTGGATCGCCCCCCCCCCTTTATGCACCAACCTGACATCGCAGAAATCAAAAATTTTGAACACCCCTCCCTGACTCAAACACATGGACAGACGTTTTTAACACTTCTTTTTTCCCCTATCAAAAATCAGTGAAGATCTAATTATGTATATGTATATAAAAATATTAC
This sequence comes from Trichonephila inaurata madagascariensis, assembly GCA_019973955.1. Lineage (NCBI taxonomy): Eukaryota > Metazoa > Arthropoda > Arachnida > Araneae > Nephilidae > Trichonephila > Trichonephila inaurata. The sequence continues at coordinate 15,560 of BMAV01009593.1, read as the reverse complement.
GAAATACTATTTTCGAATAAATAAATAATGTAGAGGGTATTAGGATATCAAGATAAATGCAATCGTTATCGTATTGCCGCTCTATGTAAATTCAGTACTTAGTCTTTGTAATGGCTATGTAGTTGAAAATAATAAAAAACTTATAATTAATATTCTTAACCATAATACATTTTCTTGTAAATATTTCTGATAGGGGACACTTTAGTGAACATTAGAAAGCTAAATTAGAAAAATTCTTCGTGGATCCCCTCGAAAAGCGTTGCGGAATTCCGAGGGTCCGCAGACCACAGTTTTAGAACCGCTGCCTGAGGGGAATCAAATTTAAATTCTAAGTTATTTTAGAGCCCAAACACATATTGAATACACACAATGAATGCAAATTTAAAATTAGCACTTTTTAATAGTACTTTAAGAATTTTGTAGGACGTTTATGAGACGAACTTCAGTAATCTTATTGTTATTGTGATAATTTTATTATATTTTAACTAGACACGACAACTTTATAAATAGATGAAATAAAGCGTAGCTCATTACAATCTCATGATAGAATTCAAGCTAGAATATAGTATTAGCTGAATGCACGCATACTTTACGCACGATCTGGATATTTTTGCCTTAATGAATCCGTTTTTTTATCTGTAAACTTATTTTTTCTTTACTTTTTTTTCTTTACTAAAAATTTGCGACCGTATATAGTGATGGGGCGTAATCGCTTTGCCATTTAAAGATTGACATTTATTTTGAAAATCCCCCAAAACATATGTTTCAGAGGAAATTTGATAGTTGGTCACGTGCTTAGGTTCCTCAAATATTTTCCCTTTTCAACTCCCAGCATAAATAAACATAATTCATCACTAAAAGCTGCTTTCTTCTAGTCGTTAGTAGTCCATTATTTATATTTTTAGCCCATACAAACATTTTCTCCTCATTTTAGGAGTTAATTTTTTTATTATTATTATTATTATTTTGCCTTTTTGCTTCCAGGTCAGCTTCCAGAGGTCTACAGCGTACAATTAAACTAATATCATTAAAACTATTTGCCAAAAATCCACTTCTAAAATCTGAGCGTGTTTTTCTTGGATTAATTTTACCTTTTTGTTAGAATTTCCTTAGTTCTTGGAACAATTTTCCGTTTGCACCCCCATTTTCCTTTCTTTAGAAGGATGATAATCCAGTTTATTTTATTGTTGCCAGAATTCTCAATAGACTTGATTAGCCTACCCCCAACAGAAGAAGCAATATCTCACACAAAAACGGAATCAATAATTTTTGATCGCTTCTTTAAACTAATGTCCATTTTTTGTACATGCGAAAGTAATGAAGGCATCTTGCTCAAAATAAAAAAAAACTATCCATCTATTACAGATAAAAGCTCATCAATGAAGTTAAACCAGTCAAATTTTTGTTTCTAATTGACGAAGTTGAGCAGCCATTCCACCCCAAAGTAGTTAAAATCAGTTTAAGGAGGCTTACGGTGGATCAAAAACAACTTAATTAATTTGAACAGCTTGGTAATAATCCTTCACTAAAAGATAAGTCTCCCTCTTGGTACCAAACCTAATAAAAGCCTTCAAGTCATTCATGGCGAGATGGTATTCCAATTTATTAGAAAACGCATTGTATTTTCACACACATTTAAAAGTGTCACAGTTTAGCTTTCCTTTACTCATGTAAAAGTTTACGGGATGTACTGATATATTTAGATAATTTGTTTTATAATTCTTATGTATTGCGCACATCTAAACCTTAGTTTATTCACAATTATTGGGTGTGATTGTTTTCGTAGAAAAAGTCATTGGAAAGTTATTTTTTTTCTAAAGAAGAAAGAAAACATTGTTTCACATTGTGTTTAAAATATAATCTAAAATAGAATATTCTTTGTTAGTTACAAAAAAAACTGTCTTCCAGCGTTCTGGCAGCTTCACTAACCCCCCTGAAAAAGTTTATTTGTTTTGGTGACTAAGTATATTACTGCCATTTGGATACCCTCTTAATTTACGCATTAATTTCCACCACAAGAATGTTTGACAACAACTTGAACTGTTGACAGTCAGACGGGACAATATCAAGAGTATATGCTGGCATAGTAGTTTCCTTACCCAACACTTTAATTTTTTATGTGATGTTCCTTGATACGTGTAGTCTAGCTTTGTCGTGATGAAGAATCATACCCTTTCTGTTGGCCACAAATGAACATTTATACAGAATTCTTTATTCATAACATCAAATTGTGATAGGGAATGACCATTTCATAACCAGTTACATTGGATTTACCAATTTAAACCAGTTTCATTTGGATCAAAATTTTTGCTAAAGATCGACAACACATAAAAATGCATGTATTCGAAAACTACAGGACATTTCCTTATTCACAATAGAATGATTTCTAGAATCGTAGCTATTTGTCAAATACATAGCACTTAATGTTTAAAATATGCTATGAAACATACCACTCAAATAAAACTATACCAATCAATAACTATATATACCCTCAGACAATTTTGGCGATATCTACAGGCGATAACTGGAAATTTATCAGAAGCAATATCGCCAAAATATTAACAAGAGCCCCTCAGTCATAAAAGTAATAATGACGACTTCCATGTGGCACGGTTTAACTTACAGAATCCATTTCATTACTTTATAACACATCATCGGTCTAAACCTAAATTTTAGCTCAAGTTTCCTAGGAAAGGTTTTCACATGAGGAAAGAAATAAAGCAAAAAAGGAACATCTTTTACGACAGCTTCATAATTGTTAGTGACAAGAAGTGTCCTACATGTGTCCATCGGTTTTATCAGGCCCATAAATCAAGTCTTGACGATGCCTTTCAGGAAATTACTTTACTGTCTACAACACTGCAGGAAACATATTTTGAGGTCCCTCCTGCTAACCTAGAAATGTTGGGGTT
>BMAV01009593.1:0-12638 GCA_019973955.1 Trichonephila inaurata madagascariensis | reverse complement strand
GAAACATATTTTGAGGTCCCTCCTGCTAACCTAGAAATGTTGGGGTTTATGAAAATGCTTAGTGGAGCGAAATATAATGGAGGATATATTTATGAAATAAAATAGATGGTTTACGCAATTGTTTTTTTTTCCACTTTAAAACTTTTATAAATGATAAATAATAAATTTAAGCTTCACATTTGAGTTTCACAACTTTGGGTTGTTCGTTTAACGAAAGAAATAGTAGAAATAAAATTACCGGGAAATCCGCCCCTATACTTTCAAGATGCATTTTTTTAATTCAAGGTATATTCGCAGAATAACGTAATCCTCTTTTTTAAGAAGTCTGAAACATACATATGAAATGCTTTTATATGTCTTGAAGTCATTTATTTGAGGTATTATCCCAGACCGTTGAAAATAATCATAATAATATACACTCACCTCTGAAACTCTGCGTACAGACGATCATCTTTCTTATTTGTGCAATGATCGCTAATTAAATGAAGTCTTTCTGAATCCATACTATTTTTTATTGATTCCTCTGACGTCGTAAATTCAAACAGTATAAGCAACAATCACACGCACAATTACATAAAATAATACAAATATTGATAACTTAAAAACGACACAAATATTGGGTGCGCCCAAAGTCTGCGTATACTGGAAAAAACCTTTACGATAATGGATTGTAACTAAAAGTTAGTACTTTTTAAGCTATTTCGTTCTTTCTATCACTCTCAACATTTTTGGCAAGGATTCAACTAGATTAGTTGTCTCTTCTGTGGTTATTTTATTCCATTTTTCTACTATGACAGACTAGAGTATTTCTTTGTTTGTTATTACGTTCTCTCTGATTATCCACACGAGTAAATCCCACAAATGCTGTATTGTGCATAGGTGTGGGGACTGAGAAGGCTTACGGAATAGATTTTGGGCATGGTAAAGCAGCCATGACTTCACAATGTAAGCCAATTTCTTGGTATATCTTTGCCTTCCTGAAAGTAAAAAACATCACTCACCGTAAGTTTCTCGACACTTGCCCTGATATTTACTTCAATAAGTTCAAGCAATCAATTTTGTACATTGTTGATTCAATTAATTCCAGATTACCACAATCCAAAGGCTTCCGATGTACCCCCAAACGTTATGCCCCCTCTTCTACGTTTGATAGTCGAAAAAAGATTATCTTTCTTAAACTCTGTGCAGGAATTTTTGCAGGCATGTTTTTGAACTCTTTTGATGAAAAAATACAATAATTACTTTCAACTGAAAATATTACATTTTTCAAATAGTTATCGCACATTTAGGTGTTTTGGGCAAAGGTCATTTTCTTAGCTCTGTTCAATCGAAAGATGAATGGATTTTTGAATGCAACTCTGCCAGGATAGTCAGTTCTCTTCAAATTGAGGTTAAAGTCCAACTTTTTTTGCAATATATCAGCAACACTTTTACCTATTTGAGAAGCTTAAAGTATTGAATTTATTTTTACAGGGAGTATTACAAAAAAAGATTCTAAAAGTTGTGAGAGGCTCGCACCTCTCTCTAGGGCACCTAGATGTGTGGGAGGTAGAGAAGAAACAATCGACGTGATGCAATGAATCTATTTATTTATCACCCATTGAAAAGTACAAGGACGGTAAAACGCGAACGATTAGGAGACTATCAAACTTGATTCTTATATAAATAAAGGATCTAACCGATAACGATCATCCGATCTAATATCAATTCAATCTCAGTGAACAATCGTCACGTTAAATCTTCTTCATAAGGAGTTCTTAATCACAATAATTCAATTAGGATTCCTTCAGTAGCAATCTGACCTCTGATTCGAGTATATCTCCTCTCCTACTCTCTATTCAAGCTAGAAAAATTCGTCTATATATAGTAAGTTAATTTAAATATCACGATTCTCTTCTTCCGAAGGGTTGGTTGTGAATAACGCGAATTGGTAGCCCAAAGATTTCCCCAGAGGATTAATTGAAGAAACGCATATAGATATGTCAGACGAGCAACCGGATCTTGACTTGGACGTTAAAATTTTAGTTGATTTGTAGTTTATGAACACTTTTTGAATCAATAAATGTCTCTTATTAACAGTTTCGGCCAACTGATTTAAAAGGTTTCCCTCTTCTTTAAAGATATAAGATGATATTTCTTTCAGTATTAAATCAATCTCTTTTCCGTTACTTACCAAAAAACCTACAAAAATTGAAATCTCTAATTCTAAATAAATTGTAAAAGAAGATTATAATTATTTAAAAACACGATTTATTGCAATTATCTCATTAGTAAAGATCTTTAAAAGCTTTATTTAGTAAGTGTACGCAAACTTTTGGAGGGAGTGGTTGGTGATTATTTGATGGTCATTCTTTTTTCATGTTAAGGTGGATTTTGTTGCTGTTAGTTTCATGAAGAAATTGTGAAGAATCCCTGAGAGTTATGTTGATTTTTTGAAGAGATTTTAATAGTAATTATAACATAGACACGGAAGAGTATTGCCGGTACACAGACTTTCGGAGGCAAGTGTGTGACGGCACTATCAGCGATTTTTTTCACTAAAAGTACTCTTGGGGAATTTTGGGTCCGTGAGAATTCTTTTTTTTTAGAAAGTTTTATCCCAAAAAGAAACCGTGAGGATGCAAATTAAGACTACTGCTTTCTAGTTAGAAAGGAGGAGACAGGGTAAAATGCTAGGGGAGCAGTGATTAATCAAATTTAATTCGAAGCACGGATATTTTGTAATTGTTAATTGTATTACTAAAGGTTACAATCTATCATTTGCGATTGAACTAAATTAGGTAGCTAAGAAGTCAGAACTATTGAAGTGACGTAAGTGTCCTATTTAATTAAAGTCTTCTCACATCTCGTGTACCTCGTTAATTAACTTCATATTTATTAATTGGATGCATCTATTAATTTGGGTTAATCGAACTAGTGTTGTGGTTTGTGCTGTAAATAAATTAAGTGATTTTGATTATGGATCGTCTTCCTTCCATTTCTCTCGCATCTCTAGGTACGCAGGTGAGACCTTTATAAGTGTACTTCTTGAACTACAACTCTTTTAATTCATAAGGCATGTTATTTCTTTTAAATAAACAGTATTCCGATATGTGTAGGAGTAATATTTTTTTATTCTCATCTCTTTTGATATTTTTAAAGCTACCATTTTATACCCGGCGTATAACGTGCACCCTTAAATTTCAATATCACTTTTTGTGTTAAAAGTGCGCGTTATACGCCGGATTTTACTGTATGTAGAATTCAAGAACCAGCACTGAAAACTCGTTTCATAATTTGAATGCTAATACAAGGAAAACAATATTTTCAATAGCATTTGTTGGTTTGTTCTTGATTACGAATTATATTTTTTGTATATCGCACTTTGAGCTGATTTTTTGGCTTCACCACTAATATTTATATCGATTAAAAGAGGCTAGTGTAGTCCAGAGGCTGAGAGGCTAGTGCATCGTGCTTCCACGCCACAGGACCGAGGTTCAAACCTGGGCTGGGCAAGGCTGACTCAGCCTTTCATCCCTTCAGTGGGTAGATAAAGGAGTATCAAGCTTGCTTGGGAACTTAACACTGAGGGTTTCGAGTCAGACTGACTACTTGACCAAAATATCTACGCATGCACCTCAGAGTAAAATGCCAAAATTAAAACTTTTTGTTTATAAGAAATATATCTTAGAAAAATTTAATAGAACTTAGGTTTTTTTGTGATCTTAATAAAGATATTTTAATCCCTCTATACAAATACAAAAATAATTTTTTAGTCCCAAAAAAAATTTTTTTTTCTGTTTAATTTAAGTTGGACAAAATTTTGGTATCCCATAATGTATACTTATGCTTAGGTACCATTTTTTAAAAAAGGTATCTCTTAAATATGTAAAATAGTTTTGCGCATGTATAAAACAATACATAAAATATAGTGAACCCAGTTTTTGGTAAACTACTAGGCTTGTAATCGAGCGGGCTCGGGTTCGAATTCCGAATAAAACATAGATGTATCTTCGGGGAAAGCAGTCCGACTTTTGTCTGTGTGAAATGGACTCCCATTTCGAATGGAAAGCAGTGCACTCCTTCTGTTTTATGCTGGGAACATCGTTTGTAATAAAAAAAAAAGTCTATATTTTCTCCTGTGATTGTATTATGTTTCTGTTCATCTCTCTTTCTTCATGTTCATACCAGTATGAAACGCATGGCAGCATGTTTTGCTTTGAGAAATCTGTAAAAAGTGTTGCTTGGTTGATAAACTACATGCAGCCGGCGGCTGCCCTTGTTTTGGATGCCCGCGTGCACTGCACCCTTGTATTATATTTAGTAACTGAAATATGTGCTTAAATTTTTTTATGCAAGGTCTATTGAAAAACTATCTGTAGTCGTATTTCATATTCTGCTTTTCAATACTTTGTTTTTGTCGTCACAGACATTAAGAAATATTTTTAAGTTGAATGCATTTGTGATACCTCCCGATCCGGGGATATCATCTCTTTATCTACGCGACCTAGATTTGTAGGAGGAAATAATTGATCACCCAAATTCTGCATAATAAATATAATTTATTACAATTCCAATATATTGGTCCAAGTAACACAAGTCTTACAATAGAGATGCAATCAGGAGTGATATAACATATTTCAAAATTCTAAGTAAATAGCGCATGGAACCTGACCACTTATCTTTATTAGAAGTTATCCTAAGAATCTCTCTCTTTATCTGCCTTAAATTCCTTAACACGCTATAAAGCCCGTTATATAATTACACTTCTATATTTAATATCTTACCATCAGCTTACGGCGATCAGCCTCTCAGTTTTCTAACTCCTTCCCCTTTTCTACCATTCTACCCCGCGAATGCTAAAGCTCCATTATATATCTGTTAACTAATCTGCATATCGCGGTTCCTTCTTGAGAGGATTGGATATGAAATAACTCAATTCTGGCTCCAAAGATACCCCAAGATTAGTGTGAATATCCGATAACGCCCCGCCACACATTGTTCAGAATAACATTATAATGTTTATAACTACGTTAAACTTTCGTGTACTCTGAAAATTTGAAGCTTAAAATGTAGGAGTTGCTCCTGTTTAAATTCAGGTTTTAACATCGAATATGTTGATCTATCAATAAGTTGTTTCTTTTCCTTCATCGAGAAGCCTTTTGGTTTTCATCTCTGAGAAGGTCTCACGGCATCTCTTTGTGGCCGTGGTAACTTAGTGGTCACTATAACGGATCCGTGGCAGGGATATCATGAGTTCAAGCATAGCACCCCCTGAAGATCGTGGTTGGCATGTTGCGCGAGTTCGAGCCCAGTACCACTAAAGACCCGCCATGTTGGAGTGCGATGCACGTTAAATCTATTGAAAGCTCAAACGTCCTCCCGTTGGTGTGGTAGTTAGGAGAGGGAGTGTCAGCTCAGGCATCACTTGACCATACATTTAATAATTTTAATACTGTTATCTAAACTCAATTTATTCCATTCCTTTTCATTTAGATTTGCAAAACTTTGCACTAAGGAGAGTAAAATTATTTTGCAAAACTCAGGACCAAACTACAGAATATTCACAATCTAAGCAAAACATTTAAAGAAAAAGAAAACATTTTAGTGCTCTTGTATTATATTGTAATACATGGTTGGGTCAAAAAAAGGTCCCGGAATAGGTCAATTACCAATTATTAAAAAGTAGAGCAATAATTTAATCTTATTGGCCTTCAAAGTAGGTACTGCCCTCCTGCATCCACACACTTGTTGCAACATTCGTATAATTGTTCAAAACACTCCTGAATCCATTTTTTGAGAGATCTTTCAGTTGCTTTGTTGCATTTTGGATCACCTCATCTGAATTCACAAAACTACCTTCAATTTCCTTTTCAGCCATGGGAAGAGGTAAAACTCCTCTGGTGCTGGAATCGCTTCCGTATGCATTCTTCAGCATCTTGAGCGTTGCAGAAGGTGATTTCTCGCGCAAAACACAGAATTTGATGTTTGCACGCTGCTACAGACGATACTGCAAATCCGACGAATCAAAATTCGCTTTGTCAGAAATTACCTACAGCCAATGCCAACAGTACAGGAAATGAACTCCAGATGACTGTGTTGTTGTTGTTTCAAATCCCCTTGGAACAGGAAATCCTACACCAAGTCCATTTGACCTTTCCGAGTAAGAATGTCACAAACCAGGTCTTGATCTCCAAACAACTGTTCCAGGGAAATGCCCCAGCAGTACAGAAAATGAGCAGGTGAAGCAGGGAGAGAGCAGGGATAGGTACTTTACCCCCTGCACAAAGGTCATACCACGCAGGTGACCACTTCTAAGGCGCGCCAAGTCTGTATGAGGAGCCCTGAATCTGCTGCACTGTAGAAATGACTGTAAATTTTCCGTATTAGTATTGCCAACCCCTGAAACAGATATTTCCCCACCAACGAACACCTTCGGGAATGTAGGGAACTATTCCGGGAACTTTTTGATTCTAGTAGTAAAAATATATAGCATGCACTTACTAAAAGGAGGTTGTCCGACGCCGTATCTATTTATTAGGCCCTCTCCCAAGGGACGTTAAATCTGCGTTGGGGAAACACAGCCCAAGATCCTATGTGGTCATACAAACTACATTGAGGACATGAATTTGCTATGTATACATATTTACAGTTTTCTTTTTGAATTTTTATTTAGGCACGTGGAACCCCTGAGTATGCTTTAATGCACCCTTGAATATCGTAGAAAATGGTTTGAAAACCACAGCATGTTTAAATAAAGTCATGAAAAGAAGAAAGCTGATGGGAGTTTATTTCATTACACTTGGTGGTAGACTTCTCTTTCTAAATCGTTAAAGAGGATAGTGAAAAAGCGTGGTTCTTAAAAAAATGTAGAATTCACACTATGTGTGGAATTTACTATGTAAAACAGTGTTTCGCAAACTGTGGGGCGCTCTTCCCTAACGGAGCGTGATAACTCTACGACTGGGCCGTGAGCATATTGAAAAGTTGAAAATAAATTATTTAAAAAAATTATTAATCTACTGAAAGTAAGCAAATAAAATACATTCTGACATAATAAAAAATAAAATACACATTTACACTGATAAATTTACAGCTCAAATTTATTTTCCCCAAGAAGGAGTCGACAAAATGAAATGCAATTTTATATACATAATGACTACTTTGATATAAGTAAATGATTAGAAAATTAAAGAAGAACGATCATTTATTTCAGAGAAAAAAGCAAAACAATGGAGGATTTAAAACCTTGTTTAACCCCTTCTATATATATATATATAGCGTGAAAGCACGATGCGATACAATCGGACATTGAGGCAAAAAATTTCTGTATGATGTCTTGAGAAATTTCGTTCCATATTTGCTGTAACCTTGCTTCTAGTTCATTCAAGCTCGTAGGATGCCCAACTCGCCGTACCAAATGATCCCAGATAGGCACGATTGGAGACAAATCTGGGGATCGAGCAGGCCAAGGAAGGGTAGTAACAGTGCGGAGACAGGCTTGTGACACCCTTGCTGTGCGAGGCCGAGCATTGTCTTGTTGAAAAATGGCTTCTAGGAGCCGTTGCATGAGTGGCAACATGTGCGGTTGCAGGATGTCATCGACATACCTCTGGGCTGTCATGGTGCTATAGATCCATAATAGGGGTAACTGTATATTGTATGAAATGGCACTCCATACCATCACACCACCTGTGGGGGCGGTGTGTCGCTGTAAAGCAAAGGCAGGATTGAAGCGTTCACCACGGGGTCTCCACACACGAACACGATTGTCATCACTGCCGAGAATGAATCTGGATTCGTCGCTAAAGACGACCTGGTTCCATTCCACTGCAGTCGAGTTTCCTCATGAACGGCACCGCTCCAATCGGAGGCGTCGATGGGTGAGCGTCAAGGAAAGCACACGTAATGGGCGTCGTGATCCCAAATGTCCTTCAGCCAGGCGCCTTCGCATGGTTCGAAAAGACACAAATGCCCCTAGTGAAGGTGCTACCTGTGTCTGGATGGCGGCCGATGAAGCAGTTGACTGTACGTGTGCATTTCTTACGATGTGGCGGTCATCTAGACCAGTGGTGCGCAAACTTTCTTCGACTGCGACCCCTTTTGTAGAGAGAAAATTTTTGGCGACCTCTAGAGATAAATGTTCACAGATACGATGTAAATAGGCGCATTTCTTTCGTTTTATCGAATAAAAAAATCATCATTTCTGAGACATATTAATATTATTTATAATTTAAACAAAATATTTTTTGTATAACATAAAAATCAGTAAATTGCCTTTTAATGAGATGTATGTGGCTGCAAGTTTCTGATTATCTCATTGATGTTCGGATTTATGTAACTAATTGCAATTCGCATATCATCTTTAGGGTTCAAACGAGAATGGTATTTAGTTTTTATTGAAACTAGTTTGCTAAATCCTGTTTCACATAAATACGTTGATACAAATTGTATTAGTAATCTGATGGCATTCTTGCATAGAACGGGATATTGCTTTTCCACGGATAGCCAAAATTTTTGGCAAGGCTGAGTCTTAAATTGATTTCGAAGAGTATAATCACTAATCAAATCTATCAATTGCTCTTTCTCACTAATTTGAAGAGTTGAACTGCATATGTCGTAGGAAAATGGACCAAGATCGTTTTCAGGAAAATCCTCGAATCTTCTCGAAAAATTTTCTTTTAACTTTTCAATGTGATTGGAAATGATGTTTTTAAATGTAAATATATCTATATTATTTTCCTTGATAAAATCGTTAAAACAAGGGAACATGTCGGTGTTGTTTTTATTCAGTTCAGTTTGCCAGAGACTAAGATTATTTTTAAAAGCTTGAATTTTACTGGCTGAAGTTATGATTGTTGAATTCTCACCCTGCAAGCTCAAATTTAAGTCGTTAAGTTTTTCGAAAATATCAACTAAATAGCTCAGCTTTCATAGCCAAACTTCATTGATATAATAACTTTCCAATCTATGTTTCTGTTCGCTTAAAAACATGTACACTTCATTTCTCAAATCAAATATCCGTCGTAGTATTTTCCCATGCGAGAGCCATCTGACTTCGCTATGTAACAGTAATCTCTCATACGTTGAGCCCATCTCATTGCAAAGTATTGAAAAGAAACGGCTGTTAAGACTGTTGCATTTATTGTAGTTAATTGAACTAACAGCGTCTTGTATGTTGTGCAACTCTTCATCCATATCTTTTGCAACAAGAGCTTGCCGATGTGAATCATACAGTGATTAAATACCATATGAGGCGCCACTTTCTCGATTAAGCTTCTGAGCCCTTTGTTCGAACCTGTTAATGTTGCAGCACCATCAGTATAAACCGCAACACAGTTTGCCCAGGTAAGGGACTTTGCTTCATAATATTCATTTATTACTTCGAATATTTTTTCTTTAGTTGTTTTTCCTTCCAAACTTTTGCAACATAAAAACGTTTCTGTTATATCTTCATTAAAAATAAATCTAACGTAAATGATTAGTTGTGACATTTAGTAATATCGGTAGTCTCGTCCAGTTGTAAAGTAAATACAGAAGAATTTTGTATGCGTTTTATGACGTCTGACTCGATATTTCGTGACATTTCGGAAATCCGCCGAGACACGGTATCTCTTGATAATGGTATTGCTTTTAGTTTATTTCCATATTTATCGTCATGCATAATTGATGTCATCTTAGTTGCTGCAGGAAGGATAAGGGATTCTCCAATTGTATGGGGTTTCATTCTTTTTCCTATTAGACAAGAAACTTCTAAAGAAGCTCGTAATGCTTTCTGAGGTATTGTTGTAAATTTCTTTAGATTTGCACTTTGAAATTTCAGATTTTCTGCTCGTCTTTGAAAAAAATCGGCATGTTTATTTTGAAGTTCTTTATGTTTAGTTTCCAGATGCCTTTTTAATTTAGCTGGTTTCATGCTCTCATTTGCTAATTTTTCGTTGCAAATGACACATATCGGGCGTTCTTCATCCTCAACAACACAAAATGTAAAACCATACTTAATAAATTCCTCATTGTATTTTCTTATTTTTTTAGATGGGACATTTAGCTCAGAATTTTGAGACTCCTCATCAGTATTTGTTCGTTTGTTAGTTGAAGATGTACCTGGTGTTCGTATTACCCATTTATCCATTATGAATATAGGGGTTAAATTTTTTAAACTAAAACAAATAATAAAAAAAAAATGTATCATTTTTTTTCGAGAAATTCAATAAAATTAACAGAGATCTTTCTCTAATGATAGCACATACCTGATAACAAAGAGTAGCAAAACCCGATAAAAATATAAAAAATCATAATTACACAACGTCACATGATAAAACTCGAGGAGAAACTAAAACAATTGCAGGCCAACTGTTACATGCTACAACTTTACATGGAAACGCACAGTAAAACATTCAGTGATAATTTTTGGTCTTTTGGTTGGCCTTGGCTTGGTACGCATGTCTATAAGATTACTCCCACCGCCCTTGATTACCACTCCATCTCGTACGGTGCGCAAGCTCAGTGCGCACCGTTTGACACAGTACGTATAACATCAATACGTCGGACAAATAGGTGCTTTTCAGTAAAACTGGCGAATTACCGCGAAGAGGGCGTTATCTACCGGAGTGATAAACTTGCGTCTTCACACTTTACATACATTACGCATTACGGTCAAAGAAAGAGCGAACATCAGGAAATTGCAACTAAACAGTAAGTGACGGCGTTTCACTCTTTATATGTACACTGTATGGTAAGCAGCATGTAATGCATTTCATAAAAATTTGGCGACCCCCCAAAAACTTCTGGCAACCCCTAGTTTGCGCACCTCTGATCTAGACGACTGATCTGTCGAGGGCGTCCTGAGCCTGGTCTTCATGTAAATGACATCTCTGGGATCCACTGGTCCCAACAGCTCCTCCCACCACAATCAGGGTGGCCTAATTGACGAGCAACTCGCCTAGCTGTCCACCCAGCTTCCATCATGCTCATGATTCTCCCCCCACCCTCTCAAACTGCGACACCTGCTCATATTGTCTTCGAAAACGGAGTAATGGCAAGTTTACTTCAACTCTTCTTTGTAAACAATTCAGCACACTCAAACAAGCTTTGGTTTCCTTTTTTATACTCCAGGGAGAACGACGTTAAACGCCCTCTACCGGCTATACGTAATGCGCAATCACGCTGCATTTGTAATAATGTGCATATCTCCCCGACATGTACCCTCAAGCCAAGTTTTGTTACGATCCCGCAATTATTTCTTGGTGCGCTATTTATTTTTTCCAAAATTTTTTTGTCCATGAATTTAATTACCACTGACCCCATGGACCAGTCATATATAAAAATTTTGGTTCAAATTAACACTTATCTTAATAATTTGTATTGTTTATATTTAATTATACAACTGCTGATTAAAAGTGACGCAATTCGCTCCCCGATGCCACCGTTCGTGAAGGCACACGTATGTGATGCATAGGGGAGGAGGGGGAAGAAAAGGAGTAAATAAGCAAAAGTAAATTCTTCCCAAACACGGTTAAGGTCCTTTTATTGAATTCCAAAGCCTCCGAAATAAATTCATGGATAGCAGTGCACAGAAAATGTGGTATATACATATATGTCCAAAGCAATTCACGCTTTGGTTGAGCGAAACGTTTATATAAGCCATTGCCACTTAAGAGGTTACAGTTGTATTGTAGCTTTAGCGTTAAAGTATAGTATTATTGAATTCACAATAAATTGTTATTGTATGAAGGAGGAGGCGATGAAAATTATGATGGAAAATTGGGTCGGAAATATTGAAAGTTTGAGAAGCACTGTGATGTAATACGAAAGTCCAAAAAAAAAAAAAAAAAGGTTTCACCAAAGAATTTATTATTTCTGTTTCGAATGCAACTGGTTACCTAGTGTTATTTATAAAAATGCATTTACATAAAAGCTTCATAAAGAATCAAAACTATGTCAAATATTATTCTAAATATCTTTTTTCACTTGTTTATTGTATAGAACAAAACACATTCCATCAAAGTTCTCTCTCTCCACTAATTAAAATAAACAAGCGTTTGTTTTTTTTAGTAAATATTATTCAAAAGAAGCTTCATAATTTAACAAACAAGTTATGCCAATTAAGGTAATTAGCTACAAACTGATTAGAACAAAGAGCAAAATTTTAGAAATTGTCTGCAAACAAATTTAATGTAAAAAATATAAATTCGTAGCCCATGTTTCATGAATGCCACTCATTCATTTCCAAAACTTCAGTTAATTTATTTTCTAGTTCATTTGTTTGTTGAGAGCAGTGTAAACTAATCAGTATCTTTTTAATCCGTTTTTTTTAATTAAATAACATTTTGAAATCGCAATTCTTCTAAAAATAGCTTCCAACCTAATCAATAATACTTGCAATCATTCTAAAAGCATTCTATCTGCGAAACAAAGTGATATACCCGCCGTAAATCAATCAGAATTAATGGAAAGAAAAGATTTGGTTCGAAATCTAATTAGAAGTATTTTGTCCCTGTTTACAAATTGAATGTGAAATGGAAAAAACTAGACGAAAAATAAAAAATAAGTGCCTCGAATTAATTGCATGTATCAAAATATCGAAGAATAATTTAACTAACTATTTTTAATGTCAAGTAGAAGCCAATTTATTTCCTAAACTGTAATAAATTACTAAC
>BMAV01009590.1:210139-223112 GCA_019973955.1 Trichonephila inaurata madagascariensis | reverse complement strand
GTATAAGGGGGGGCGCAATAAAAATTGTGATTGAAAAGGGGGGCGCCAGTATTGAAGGTTTGAGAAGCACTGGTTTAGCCACCACATGCATCAATGAGTGCTGCTTTTATTTAAATAAATTATTATTTTATAAGATATTAACATTTCGTCGGGTGCTGCTGACCTGAGAGGCCAGTTAAACAGTTTTTTAAGAGCTCCTCCTACACCTGGTGATTAAGCGGGACGTCCCTCATAATAATTTTTCGTCTTGGTGGTGGGTCTGTCTACCAGTCCAGTCTGCTCTCAGCCCACACCCAGGTTTTCCCAGTCCCCTTCTGGCTTGTGAGAATGAATACCTCCGTTTGTGACCTCTTAAATATATATTTTATTGCAATTATTCATTTTACTCAAAATAAGTCTGTTTTGGGATTTATTACAATGAATTTCAATGATAACCCCCCATCTGAAAAAACTTTATACTTGTGTTTTCAGTTCTTCTCTTTTATGATACTTCTCTAAACCAGTTTGTATTTTCATTTTGTGTCACATTGGCAATTTTGTTTGTTTTATTTCAAGAATCATTTTGTTCTATTAAACTGGTTATTTTTCGTACAAATTAGTGTATTGCCTTTCCTCAGATTTTACCCAAGAGGGCTGTACTGGAGTTTTCAATTACAAATGATTAAGGTGGAGGTCAAAATATGTCGGTGGCCGTTCTGACTGGGTACGCCTGATTCTGTATCGTTCAGAGTTGTGCACCCGATGTGATAGGGTTAATAGTATTATGTAATATTTTACTACAAAACATATCTCATTTCTCACTTTTATGTTATTATCTTAGAATAAGATTATTAACTCTTAATATATATTCGTTTTCGGAAAATGCATGTTACGTGTACCATTTGGTAACATCTGTGAACTAGTATACAATTCCTTAACATTTGCAAAATATGATTTCGAAACTTTGCATTTGAATATGTTTCAATTTATAGTGTCGAAATTCTTAAAATATTTGGTTTTTGAGGTTTAGGGCATTATGAACTGAATTATTCATATTCTCAGCTATTCCTATAGATTTATAGGATTAAACTACATGTTGTAACGAGTCTTTTTACGTATTTACACTCTTTAGTCGCCAACTAAGCAATGTTTTAAAAATGTATGTTTAAATTTAGAATTAAAATTTATTTATTTGAAAGAACACAAATGTCTTAAATACAGATTACTTAAATGTTTGTCTTTCAGCGTATTTTCAATTCAGTCTGGGAAAAAACCCCTACCTTTTAAGAGAAATACAATCTCGAAAATTGTTTGGTTTTTTTTTTCTTTATTGACAGAAACTATTTCAGTTCATTCTATGGAAGATTCTCTGAAACAAAAGAGATTCGATTCTTTTCAATCTTATCATAACAGTGGTGGAAGAGTTTGACAAACTTTTTCACAGACAAATTTATTTTCTATTCTCAAGGGAGTCTCCGGTGGACTGATGAGGAAATCTTCCATTGTCATATCCGCTTTGTTTACTGTCTTCTAAATTAAGGAAGGAAATTGGGGTAATCCTATAAATAATTAAATTTGAACAGGGTTGCGCACTGTTTTTCCCATTGGAATTCCGAAAATAATCTTATGCATAACTTTTTCCTTAACAATTTCTTTAATGAAATTTGCTGGTTTCAGGAAGCAGAAGATGAGTGTAGTAATTTTGACATTTTTTTTGTATAGAACTCGCATAATTTAGCCTTTGTTTTTCAATTACACTCACTTATTTCTCATCCAGTTCCTTTTTTTAGGAAAACAATACTATAAACCCGATGCCTTATTCACAATTATTTTGTACTTTTTCATCAAAGGGATTAAATATAATAATATAATAATGACTAAAGAACTGATAATACTTTTTAAATTCCTTTTATAGATGCTAGTAACTAGCACCGAATTTTTTAAACTTTCATCTTTAGTACATTCCAAAGTAATTTTTCTTTCTCACCATATTTCGTAAATTTAATTATTCGATTTCAATTAAGGAGCAAGTTTTTATACCTCATTACTGAAATATATATTTTTGCCGAAATAGGTTTATATTTCATATAAACTGAAGGGGAAAAATAAGTCCGAATTCTCTAAGGAATTCTGCTAGACAAGAGAACTTTGCTCGGCGTGTGGCTCACAGTGAAGGCCCAGTGGTCGAATGGTATCGTATCGCGCTTCTCCAACACATGTCGAAGTTCTATTCCCGGATTGGGCAAGGTAGACTCTCAGCTTTTCATCCGTACTACAGTGGGTCGATAAATGAGTACCAAGCTTGCTTGGGGACTTAAAAACTGGGAGTCTCGTATTAGACTGACCACCTAATCGGGACATCTTCTCATGCACCTCAGCGCCCAGTGGTCACATACGCTAGGATGCACACAATAGGACCTGGCCCTCATGAGCTGTTGCGTCCCTGAGTTTGCGATTGAGTGGTTTACAGAGTCTAATAGCGCCTCTATGAACGTGCAAATCAAGGTTTTTTTTATTTATTTTTTTTTTATTTTTATTAAAAGGCGCTATTGAGTTTGTGGACATTATTAATCGTTGAGATTTGAGTAGTGTATATTGTGTTAGTCAAAAATGTCTTTAAAGTATCCGACTACGTTCGGAACCGTGATTTTAAAAAAGCGCATAAATGGATCATTTTCATGATATTTAGTGTCACTTTGATTAGAATACATGTATAAAACATTGTTTTAAGGACATATTGACAAAAAAATGATTTAAATAAAATATTTCGGCAAAAAATTAACTTAGAATAACCTTTTTTCAAAATGTTCTCCTTTTGAGAAAAATGCATCTATTATAATAATATTTTGCTTGTATATAGCTGAGACCTCTGTACAGAGGCTCAACTATAATATTTGAAAAAACTAACATTATTTTCAGAGTTACAGCCCATTGAAATAATTATCGGCTTTTTTTTCTTAAAATATCTCCCCTCTGTTGTCGTAAAACATGGATAAACCCACTTCTAAGTTATATATTTCAAAAATTCTAGTTGAGCCTCTGTACAGAGGTCTGAGCTATATACTGGCAAAATATTATTGTAATAGAAGCATTTTTCACAATAGGAGAATATTTTGAAAATGGGGAATGCTATATTAATTTTTTGTCAAAATATTGTACTTAAATAATTTTTCATTGTAATACTCTTCTTAAAACAATTTTATATACATTTTATAATCTAAGTGACACTAAATATCATAAATATTATCCATTTATACGCTTTTGCAAAATCACGGTTCCGAACGTAGTCAGATACCTTTAGAGGACAAAAGGACCATTATCAACATTTCACCGAGTTTGAACCAGATTATGTTATAAAGCTAAGTGAAGAAGGATTTTCTTATCATGATATTGTTTAAAGACTTAGCATGGATGTATACACAGCGCATGGTTTTTGACTGAAGTGAAAGAGAGGTACAACCTCAAGAAGATCGGGTTCTGGGTGGGAGAATCGCCATTTTGTCGTGTGCCTATGGCTCTTCTTACTGCATCTGTAGCAGAAATTTCAGCAGTAGTTGGTAGCACTGAGACACAACAAACTGTTACAAGTTATTTCCCTTAAGGTCAACTCCTGGCCATATAATTTGTAGCATTCATTCCAGTGATTTCAAGCCACTGTCGTTTATGATGTGATTGGTGTTATAGCTTAGTATATACATTTACGGCAGTGCTTCTCAAACTTTCGATTCTTGCGACCCAATTTTCAGTCATATTTTCCATCGCACCCCCCTCCATACAATAACAATGTTTTGAATTCAGTAATACTATGCTTTCACGCTAAAGCTACAATACGACTTTAACTTCTTAAGTAACACCGACGTATATAAACATCTTGGTCAGCCAATGCATTAATTCGTCCGGACGTATATATACGTCTTTCCGAAGTACGATATTTTCGTGAACTTCTATCCATAGAATTATTCCGAAAACTTGGTAATGCAATAAAATTAACTTGAAAGTGTTTGCGAAGGATTTACGTATTTCAGAGGATTTACTTCTTTATTCCTCTTTCCCCCCCCTTCCTCCAATGCATTTCATACGCACGCCTATATGAAAAAACAGTAGCATTAGAAAGTGAACCGTATAACTTGTATAATCTCGGCAGTTAAAGAATTAATTATAAACCGTACACAACTGTATCGTAAAATTATCAAGATAAGTGTTAATTTTTGTGTATAATTTTATATGACACACACACACACACACAAGCCCGTAGAGTCACTGGAAATTATTAAACTAGCTCTTAATGTTGTTCAATTACTTATAAAATACATTGTGAAGTACTGTTACATTTATAAGTTTATTATATTAGTATAAATATGTAGTTTATATTTTATCATGCCATGTATTTTGTTTGTTTACTTTTAGCAAATTAATAAATTTTTTTTAAAATAATCTTTTGTCTTCGACTTTTTAATATCCTCGCGCCCCCCTTGTATAGTTATCACGCCCCCTAGGGGGCACGTCCCACAGTTTGAGAAACGCTGATTTACGGGAAAGGGAAGGTATTTCACAGTTATGCGAGCATTCTTTGAAATAAATACTGTATTAGAGCATTGCTTCTCAAAGTTTCAATATTCACGACCCAATATTCAATCATGATTTTCTTCGCACCCCACTCATACAATAAAGATGTATTGAATTTAGTAATACTATACTTTGACGCTAAAACTGCGATACGACTTTAATGTCTGAAATGTCATTGGAGTATATAAATGAGTCGCTAAGCCAAAGTGTTAATTTCCCTGGATGCATGTATGCGTCTTTCTAAAGTTCGATATTTTTTGTGCAATGCTGTCCATAAAATTATTCTGAAGACTTTGGAATGCAATAAAATGATCTTGATAATTTTTGCTAAGGATTTACTTATTTCAGATTACTTGCTTCTTTGTTTTGCCCTCCCCCCCCAAAAAAAAACATCACTGAGCCTACGTGGAAAACAGTTGGAGTTGGGTCGCGAATCACGTAAGTTTTAATCGACAGCTCTAAGGGATTAATTATATACCGTACAAATTATCAAGATAAGTGTTAATTAATTTTTGTATATAATTTTATATATGAAAATTCAATGGGGTCACTGGTAATTATTAAACTTGTTCTTAACTTTGTATTGTTAAAGTAATTATAAAATATTTTATTATAATTCCTTCATGGTATTGCCTTTTTTACAAACAACAGTTTATTAATTTTTTTTTAAATGTTTAATTCAATTTTTTGCATATTTTCATTAAGAGATTTCAGGAAAAGTATATAAACTTGCTGCAAAAAGTTAAATAAATTCAAACAAAATTAAATGTTTTAAAAATAGTAACCTTGTAATGAATATCGTACTTTTGCTCTACATGTGTAATAACGAAGTTTAAAGTTTTTTTTTTTTTTTTTTTAAATACCGTTTGGAAAAAAATATTACAAATTTTACAAATACAGTTGAACCTCCATACCACGAACCTCTTTATTCCGAACTTTTCTATGTAGCGAATTATTTTCTGGAACTAAGAACATTTCACGATTTTCTTCGTAAAATAACCTCCCAATAGCGGAATGCCTTTTCTATATAACAAACTTTTTCTCTTGTGATTCAATTTTTTTTCTCCCAATTTTAAAGTGTTTTTGGATATTTTAAGTTATATATATTCTCTCTTTTGACACATTTTATGGTAGTCATAACATCTTGAAATGGATTTAATAGGTGCCTAAATCGCAGAGAACAATAGTATTCTTGACATTTCACCCAAGAAGTGCAACCCTTAACCACTAGTGTCCAGTTCACTAGAAATATCTTCGATATACCTTTTCCCACTCAGTGGAGTCTTGTTTCCTTGAACTAGTCTCAGTTCATTTGTAGTGCTTATCAGTCGTACTGGTAACTCGTTCTTGTAGCTCGAAGATGTCAAAACGTAATGCTTGAACATAAAAATAATAATAATAAATAATTCTTCATGAAGAAGAGTAAGAATTCAAGAAACTTTTCTTGTAGTTTCTTTTTCTTTCTTTCTTTTCTTTTTTTGATAGGTAAGATATATAAAACAAATATATATTAACAAAAAGGTGAGGATAATTACTTTTTTAAAATATAGTGTTTATGAGTTTAAAATTTGTTTTAGGTGGTTTATAAAGAAAAGTGAAAGATAAACTTCTATATGACGAACTTTTTTTCGGGATTTATCGACTTCGTAATATAGAAGTCCGACTGTACAAGTATTGATTACTATACAAGAACAATAATAAGTTACAAACCTTTTCAAAATGTTCCCTTATGGCTTTCAACGATATAAGTAAAAAAATAACACATAAATATGTAGGCATGCTGTTTACAGGAAATAAATAGAAAAGGAAATTAAGGAAACACAAAATTGATACATCGGATTACAGAGACATTTTTAAGAAGAAAATCACATTGCTACTTAAGATGAAATAAGCTTACTGTAAGAAAAAGAAGAATCTACAATAACTTTTCATATGTAGATTAAAATCTCATTATGCCATTTTTCTTGGATATTCGAAAGAATAAAAGAACAAAACTTGGAGTGTTTCCCTAAAAATGATGCTTTTTAACCAGAACATTGCAATCATTAGCTTGGAGAAAAGAAATGGGAAGTTCTTTAAAAGAAATATTGCCTTCTTGTGTTTTTGAAATGTTTTTTTTTTCATAATGATGACAAAGATGTGAAATTACTTCTGTTGAGTCAACCGTGTACTGGATCATTTCTATCATACTTTTTTTTAACAGATTTGAAATTTCAAATCGATTGAACAAGAAGAGTTCATTCCGAAACCACCAAGAAGTTCAGTTGTTTTCAGCTTTGTATTTGCAACATAAATACATATTTGTCTAAATTAATTTTGAAATAGTTGTAAATATATATCAGCTTCATTTTCTAAGCAATTTGTAATATTCTTTTAAAGAATATGTATCTGTTTTAATTCACAACTTAAATTTTTTTCCGAAGGTTTTTAATTAAATCATAATGGTCTTGAACTTCGCGGAATAATTAATTTCTTCATTCTTGGCAATAACTCATTTTTATAGGAACTCTACTCTATGGAAGGAACAGGTCTACCAATTTTTAAGTCTGTACGTGTATTACAGTTTAAAAAACGTGAATAATTATCTATAACGCCTCTTAATCCCCCGCAATACCCCTCGGGAGTCGATTCCCACCAAACCCATTTACCTTTAATTATTTTAACTTTCATTTTTATGTATGTGCATGCAAGCATGCACATATATATTTGTATATATAATATACATGAAATATATTTTAATATTGTTTTCATGTTTTAACGAATGTTTGGCGCAGCTTAGCCAAAATTGGCTCTTGCGCCATAAAACCCTACACTCACTCACTCACCCACCAAACCCATTTTGTAACATATCATCTGTACTTAATGAAAGGAAGTATTTATCAATAACGCCCCATAAGTCCCCGGAAGGCCCATTGAGGGTTAATGTTCCCTAAATCCGTTCTTAGCGGATCTCCACTCTATGAAAGAAACGCTTTTTTACCAAGTTTCAAGCCGGTATGTCTAATAGTTCTGGAGATATCTTGGAGTTACTGTGAGAGTCGCGTTTTTCTCTCTCTCTCTCTCTTTTATATATATATATAGATATATATTTTTGAAGTTATACTTCTTTTGGGGCGTTAGAGAAATACGATGAGGGTAAATTTTTACAATGCGCGCTCACACCGTCACGGATGTGACGCAAAACCATCACGGATGTGACGCACACCGTCACGGATGCGAAAATCCTTTGTCTAGAAATATACAGAACGGTACAAATCATTCCCACCTTCGAAATTCTGAGAAAAATATTTCTCTTCACTTCCCTGAAGAAGAGGACACCCGGGTTTGAACCGAAGACCCCTCGATCTGCAGCCGAATGCTCAACCACTGAGCTATATACCCGCGTCAGCAAAACCTCTGCTTTGTGTTCCGCAGGAACATATACGAAAATGCTTTGTCTAGAAATATACAGAATGGGACAGATCATTCCCGCCTTCAAATCCCCAAAAAAACTTTTCTCTTCACTTCCCTGAAGAAGAGAGCATCCGGGTTTGATCCTTGAACCTCTCGATCTGCAGGCGAATGCTCTACCACTGAGCTATACCCCCGCGTCAGTGAACCTTTTCTTTACGTTCCGCAGGAACAGATACGAAAATGCTTTGCTTGGAAATATTCAGAATGGGACAGATCATTCCCGCCTTCGACCTTCTCCCCATATTATTGGTCCTATTGTCCCTGTGCCGGGGTGTTTAAATTTATTTAAATCGTGATTATCTCAGGTTTGGATGGTCCGATTGACTGAAGGTTAGTATCGTTCAACTCTGCTCGTGACCACCTTTCGTCCTTGGCCCAGCTTGCCCTGCTAAAGATTTTTAGAAAGATTTTAATCTTGTTACGCCAAAGAAGTATAACTTCTTACGTGCGTACATAAGTACACACACTTTTTTTATGTATGTGTGTATGTATATGTGTAACCTTAAAATCAAATCTTTGCAAAATTTAATCATGGTGAAAATTGTAATAATGGTAACGCAGGAACAGATTAATCAAGTTGGTATTACTATAAACGGTTTAAAAATCTTTACGTATGAATGACTTTAATATTTTAATGTTATACTAATCAATTTTTGAGGAAATATTAACAATAAAACATACAATTTTCTTCGTAAAGAAAATTAACAGTTTCGGGGAAAGACAGAAAACCATTAAATTAATGAAAATACCTGAAATTTACCTTAAAACACCTTTAATTGCCTTATTTTATATAACTAACGAAAAAGAGTACTACTGAATAACTTACGAATATCTAAATGTGTTTATATATGCAGCATTTTTTTTCATATCTTCTCAATTAGAGCATAAAATGCCTTTCCATTTAATTTTGTGCTGAAAGCATAGTTGAAGAATAATTTTAATAATTTTTTACATTTGGCATTTATATAATGTGTAAAACTACTGTTAATGAAAGACTTTCAATATGTTGGTTTTGTTTCAAATATAAATTGGTTCCAATATAAACTTAAATAAATGTATAAGCATAATTTTTATTTTACTTGCTTCTTTTGAGCCTTATAAATATTCTTATGAATATTCATATCCATTGGAATCAAAATTTAAATATTCTTTACATCCTTCAATGAAGTATTCAGCCAACGTTTTTTTTTTTTTTTTTTTTTTTTTATTTTCCAATGCCTTTTACTATGACTGTGCAATCAGAATATATGGTTAAGGATATGTTAAAGATATTTCAATTACAAAGGCCTTTGAAATCCGTTAAAGAAAACTCTGAATTAACATTAAAGGCAATGAGTGAAATTCTAAAGCACTTTTTCTGTAAAAAAATGAATAATTTTGTCGATTACTTCTGAATGAGAATTTCTGATCTAAAGGATTAAATAGATTAATTTATTTTAGAATGTATTGAACACATATCTCAAATTTTCTTCAGTCAACTTTACGTTTAAAAAGAAAAAAAAAATATTCCTCTTAGAAAAAGAAATACGAACTGCAAACTCTTTAAAAATTAGATTTATATAAATTGCTAAATCAAAGCAGACCATAACAGTATGAAAAAGAGAATAATTCGCAGTGTTAATAGAAATATATAAAATTATTTCAAAAATATATTTCATACTTACATGTTACATATTTTAATTTATATTGAAATAAAAATTAACTACAAAGTTTCTTTTATGTTTATTGAAAGTATTAAACATATCTCAAAATTTCTTCAGTCAATTTTTAGTTTAAAAAGAAGAAAAAAAAAATATTATTTTTATAAAAAGAAAATAAGAACTACAAACTTTAAAAAATAGTTATATAAATTATTTAATCAAAGCAGACCCTAATAGTATAAAAAAGGAGAATAATTTCCTACGTTAATAGATAGATTATAAAAGTAATTTGAAAAACATACTATTTTACATTTACATACCGCATATTCTGATTTATATTCAAATCTAAATCAACTGTGTAGTTTCTTTTTATATATGGCGATCTCCTTGAATCCAAGTGATGGGTAAAGAGAAATAGTAAGCTGTCAAATAGTGCTTGTTATAACTGTTTCCACACAATTATTTTTTGCACAATGTAACACCATTTCAATAGAGCATCTAAGCATAAACATATGGATTGCTCAAAATTAAGATAATTTTTTATATTTGAGAATCAACAACAATTTTTAAAATATACTGCGTTGTAGAAGAAACTATACGTTTTCTAAGTAGAATATAAAATTTTCATTGACGATTGTGTAAGCATAAAAGAGCTCGCGCGTGGTGTACTTTGAATAAAGTGCTTACTAAACTGTCATATTTAATCTACGCTTTGTTTCGTATTACTTATCAGCAACTTTGGAAGTACTTTTTCCTCAGAATTCAAAGAAATTCAAAAGAAGACAGTTCCACACATACACACACACAGGTATTCATACCAAATTTTGATTAATAGAATGAGAATACAAACGTTGAAAGACTTGCAGCAGTGAAGCTGGATTAAATGAAACTGCCAAGGCTCTGCGCCACTAATAAAAACAATTAAGACCGTATCTTTTGAGATTAAGCTGTATATCAGCAGTTCTTAAACTTTCGATCTCCCCAGCCTGCCCTTTATGTATCAGCCTGACATCGCAGGCCCCCAAGATTTTAAATACCCCTCCTTAACATTTAACACATTGCTTAGTGATTTGAACATTCCTCAGTAATTCTAAGACTAACTAAATTAAGTGGCGTAACAGGCCATGAGGTCCAAGGCTTACTGTGCCCATATCAGTATACGCAACCATTGAACGCTGAGGTGCATGAGCAATTTGTCAGCCTGAAGCAAAACCCGCAGTGTTTAGTCCCCAAGCAAGCCTGGTTCTATTTTATTGACCCACTGAAGGTATTAAAGGATGAGAGTCGACCTTACCCAACACAAGGGTTGAACCCCGAACCTCCGGTGTGGAAGCGTAATACGCCACCACTCGGCCACTGGATCTTAATTCTAAGACTGCCTCAGCTAATTATACAAGATTTTAAAACGTCCTTTTTCTTTTAAGAAAACTGTAGGCATCGAACTTAAAATATTACATTGTATTAGAGGCTATGTAGTTGCAAGCAATAAAATATTTGAATTAATATTGATCGAAACACATGTTCCAGCTATTTTAATTGGAGGCAATACAGTGATCTTGTCTCGAATTGCATATCTGTCCATTTTCCAACGAGTCTGTAAGAGAAGGATATCTTAACTTAAATGACGCTCTTTCACGAACTCCTTTTGTGAAACCCTGGGGACCCCAGAGATCTGCGGACCACAATTTAAGAACCGCTGCTGTACATCGTACAAGTGACGTATCAAGACCAATAAAGACCGATATTTGTTCATTACAGTGCCATAAGAGGAATTCAAAAACTTTTCAGCTGCTTTATGAACGTCATGTTGTAGCCATCAGTTTTCAGAAGGCTACATGAGAGAAATATCATTAAAAAACCAGCTATTTGTGTCATGTTAACTTCTGCTAACATAAGAGCTGATTGAGCTTCAAGCAGGGGACAAAAAGAATCAGGAAGGAATCAGTGAAGAATTTTATTCTTTAATAAGGTCGGATTCAGCTTATGTTCTGATTGTCGGCAGAAGCCAAAGACTCATTGCATACCCTTCAATACTGAAGAGAAAGCCCGAAAAAGAAATAGGAATTTGACGATTTGTTTCGACATTTGGGAGAGTGCATTTAACTCCTTAATTTTGATATACAGGGTGTTTATAAATGAATATCAGAGTTTTAACGCTTTATAGTATTAATTATATTTAACTTATTAATATAACTCATACATCGAATGAAAGACCAACTGAAACAATTTTGTTTGCTGGCATATGTGCGCATGTGCGCGAAATGTATATTAATTTTCCCCCTCTTCCTCTCCGATCAGCACGCAAGTAAAAAAATGGCGAGTAGTGAACAGAAAGCGTTTTGTGTTCCCCAGTTTGTAAAGACAGAATATGATAATACTGTGCAACGAGCGTTCCGGTGGACATCTCAGCGGACATGTGACACTCATAATGCGCTCATCTGGAGCTTAGAAAATCTTCACTAGGTGCTTTTCTGCAAAGAGCCTCACGATAAAGCCTGTTTCGCATGACCTCCACGTTCACCCGATCTAATATCATGGAATTTTTTTCAATAGGGATTCATTAAGGATTGCATGTGCGTACCTCAACTGCCAGATGACCTCCCAGACAAAAGACACACGATTGAAGCATCTGTTGCAAGAATTAACTCAGACACACTGAACAAAATTTGAAATGAAATCGCCTATCGATTTGATGCGTGCCATAAGAATTCACATTGAACATTTGTAAGCTTGTAGGTAAACTGCTTGAGTTACTCTTCCATTAGATGTAAAAATTGTACATGTAAGTTTTATGTAATAAATACTATACAACGTTAAAACTCCGATGTTCATTTAGAAACACCCGGTATAATCAATGACTGACGCCAGATATGTGAAAGAAATCCTGGTTATTCAATTTTAAATTTATTTTGCCTTGATTTCATTACTATGGATGTGATTATGCTCTTAAACAATAATCCTCACTTAACCGATGATTTCTAGGAAATTGCGTATATATACCGTAAGTTTTGGTGTAATTGATAATATTTTAGTTTACATATTCACTTGAAAAATTCTATAACAAAAACTATAACATTTGTCTCTTCAGATGCTCAATTACTTTCAATTCTGATGTCTGCGTTAGGCATGTCTTCGGAGGAGGTCCTGTTTTTAAATTTAATAGTGATAAAAATAAAGCATTTAGGAATATTAAGTATTTACGGTCATTCTGACAATTATATAAAGTCTACTATGGATCACTTAACTTAAGGTATCCTACTACGTTTGGAACTGTGACTTTAAGAAAGCGCATAAATGGATAATTTTCATGATATTTAGTGTCAATTAGATTAGAA